>JAIGNY010001864.1:897500-934030 GCA_020152595.1 Chiridota heheva
AAAAGGTCAGTTGGCATTTGAAAAACATGCTGTGGCCGCGTATGTATGGTCATCCATGTGACTTAGAAAGTTAAAACACATGTTTCAGAACCAGTTACATGGGTAGATGGGGCCAACAAAATGGAGATTATATGTATATTATACCCTTTCCCAACATTTGCTCTCATTTTTCATACTGAGGATCATATGACATTAAAATAAATTTTAATGATTTTGGGTGTACTCTCATACTTTTCTAGCACTGGGAAAATCTGACTGTCACAACGCCGTTAAACCGCAACAAACTGAGATAATCCACTTACCTACTTAAAAATGTATCTCATATATAACAATTAAATCTCACATTTATAATCAGTCTAATTAAAAACTTCCTAATGTGTGTGACTTGGGAAGAATATAACAAATTCTCAGGAAAACCACAGATTGACCACATCAGTGAATGCGCTGACCTAATGAGGTCAATTTTCTTAATCTTTAATTACATGAAAATGATTATACTGTCGACCTAAGTGCTCTATTTTACGCATGAGATTATTACTTGGTTAAAATTGTATCTTTTTGTCTTGCATTGTGAATGAAACAGTTAATTACATGTGTTGTATTTCTTCATAATTTCATGAGTCAACAAATAAACAAGATGTAAGGTAATCTTAATGCAGATCAATTCTTGATTTAGTGAAGAAACTAATCAATATGAGACTGATAAGCGTGGCGACCAAAGTGCTCTTCTTACGCATAAGAATCTTATGTAATTTATTTGATTATAATGTTATCTATCTGCCCTGCATTTTCAATGAAGCAATTAACTAAATGCTGCATTTATTCACAGCATCATCAATCGACACATAAAGAAGATTTGTGATAATTTTTAGGAGGCAAATTCAATATGAAAATGATTATACTGTCGACCTAAATGCCCTTTTTTACGCATCAGATTATACTTTGAATTACTTGGTATAAATTGTATCTTTCTGCCCTGCATAGTCAATAAAAAGAATAATTATATGTATTGTATAATTTATTATATCATGAACCAACAAACAAAGATGTTTTAGATAATCTTTTAGAAGGCATATTTTGTTTTAAATATTTTTTATTTTATTATTACGAAGATGATGAAACTGTTGACGTAAGTTCTATTTTTTACGCATCAGATCAATCGTAATTTACTTGATTAAGGTATTATCGAACTGCCATGCATTGCTGATGAAACCATTATTTATATGTATTATATATACTTATAATACCGTTAACCACAAAATGAAGACGAATATTCATTATATCGTGAACCAACAAACAAAGAAGTGCTAAGATAATTTTTTTAGAAAACATATTCTGTTTGAAATATGTTTTTTTCTTGTAGTAATATTAGAATGATGAGACTGTCGACGTTAGTGCTATTTTCAACGCATTAGCTTATATTGTAATTTAATTATCTAAAATTGTATCTTTCTGCCTTAACATTATCAATGAAACAATTAGTTATGTGTTTTATATCATAAACGAGGAAATAAAGAATATCTAAAAAAATATTTTAGCAGACAAATATTTGTTTTAGGAACGAAACTTATCAATATGAAAATGATACGCCTTTCGATCTTAGTTCTATTTTAACCATGAGATTAGTGTCTAATTTACTTTGTTAAAATTGTACCTTTCGGCATGACACTGTCAATAAAACATTAAATATACGTGTTGTATTTCTTTTTTTAATATCACGAATCAACAAATACAGAAATTGTAAGATAATTTTTAAGCCGACTAATTCTTTGCGAAAATAATCAATATGAGATTAATGAGCGTGTCGACCGAAGTGCTATTTTTTCCGCAGCTGAGTCTATTGTATTTTAATTTGGTTAAAATGCTATCTTTCTGCCTGCATTGTCAATGAAATAGTTTATCAAATGCATCGTATTTATTCACAGCATAAACCAACAGAAAAAAGAATATTTGAAATACGTTACAGAAGGCTAATTTTGTAAAACTTTTTTAATTAACATGAAAATGATTATACTGTCGACCTAATCCTTTTTTTTTACGCATCAGATTATTACTTGGTTAAAATTGTATCTTTTTGTCTTGCATTGTGAATGAAACAGTTAATTATATGTGTTGTATCTCTTCATAATTTCATGAGTCAACAAATAAAAAAAGATGTAAGATAATCTTAATGCAGATCAGTTCTTGATTTAGTAAAGAAATTAATCAATTTGAAACTGATAAGAGTGTCGACCGAAATGCTCTTTTTACGCATAAGAATCTTATGTAATTAATTTGGTTTTAATGTTATCTTTCTGCCCTGCATTTTCAATGAAGCCGTTAACTAAGTGCAGCATTTATTCACAGCATCATCAATCGACATATAAAGAAGATTTATGGTAATTTTTAGGAAGCAAATTCATTTTTAAAGCTTTTATTTTTAATCAATATAAAAATGATTATACTGTCGACCTAAGTGTTCTTTTTTACGCATCAGATTATTACTTGGATAAAATTGTATCTTTCCGCCTTGCATTGTGAATGAAACAGTTAGTTATATGTGTTGTATCTCTTCATAATTTCATGAGTCAACAAATAAAAAAGATGTTAGGTAATCTTAATGCAGATCAGTTCTTGATTTAGTAAAGAAACTAATCACTTTGAGATTAATAAGCGTGTCGATTGAAGTGCTGTTTTTTACGCAGCTGACTCTACTGTATTCTAATTTGGTTGAAATGCTATCTTTCTGCCTGCATTGTCAATGATATAGTTTATCAAATGCATCGTATTTATTCAAAGCATGAACCCACAGAAAAGGAATAATTGAAATACGTTACAGAAGGCTAATTTAAAAAAGAAAAATTATTAACATAAAAATGATTATACTGTCGACCTAAGTGCTCTATTTTACGAATCAGATTATTACTTGGTTAAAATTGTATCTTTCCGCCTTGCATTGTGAATGAAACAGTTAGTTAGACGTGTTGTATCTGTTCATAATTTCATAAGTAAACAAATAAAAAACATGTAAGATTATTTTAATGCAGATCAATTCTTGATTTAGTTAAGAAATTAATCAATATGAGATTATTGAGCGTGTTGACCGAAGTGCTATTTTTTGCGTAGCCGACTCTACTGTAATTTATTGTGGTTAAAGTGCTATCTTTCTGCCTGCATTGTCAATGAAATAATTTATCAAATGCATTGTATTTATTTACAGCATGAACCAACAGAAAATAGAATATTTGAAATACGTTACAAAAGGCTAATTCTTTTAATCTTTTTTAATTAACATGAAAATGATTATACTGTCGACCTAAGTTCTCTTTTTTACGCATCAAATTATTACTTGGTTAAAGATGTATCTTTCCGCCTTGCATTGTGAATGAAACAGTTAGTTATATGTGTTGTATCTCTTCATAATTTTATGAGTCAACAAATAAACAAGATGTAAGATAATCTTAATGCAGATCAGTTCTTGATTTAGTGAAGAAACTAATCAATATGAGATTAATGAGCGTGTCGACCGAAGTGCTATTTTTTACGCAGCTGACTCTACTATATTTTATTTTGGTTAACATGCTATCTTTCTGCCTGCATTGTCAATGAAATAGTTTATCAAATGCATCGTATTTATTCACAGCATGAACCAACAGAAAAAAGAATATTTGAAATACGTTACAAAAGGCTAATTTTTTTAAACTTTTTTAATTACCATAAAAATGATTATACTGTCGACCTAAGTTCTCTTTTTTACGCATCAGATTATTACTTGGTTAAAATTGTATCTTTTTGTCTTGCATTGTGAATGAAACAGTTAATTATATGTGTTGTATCTCTTCATAATTTCATGAGTCAACAAATAAACAAGATGTAAGGTAATCTTAATGCAGATCAATTCTTGATTTAGTGAAGAAACTAATCAATATGAAATTGATAATTGACCAAAGTGCTCTTTTTACGCATAAGAATCTTATGTAATTTATTTGTTATAATGTTATCTTTCTGCCCTGCATTTTCAATGAAGCAATTAACTAAATGCTGCATTTAACAGCATATCAATCGACACATAAAGAAGATTTATGATAATTTTTAGAAGGCTAATTCATTTTTAAAGCTTTTATTTTTAATTCAATATGAAAATGATTATACTGTCGACCTAAAGTGCTCCTTTTTTTACGCATTATTACTTGGTTAAAATTGTATCTTTTTGCCTTGCATTGTGAATGAAACAGTTAATTATATGTGTTGTATCTCTTTATAATTTCATGAGTCAACAAAAAAAAAGATGTAAGATAATCTTAATGCAGATCAATTCTTGATTTAGTGAAGAAACTAATCAATATGAAATTGATAAGCGTGGCGACCAAAGTGCTCTTTTTACGCATAAGAATCTTATGTAATTTATTTGGTTATAATGTTATCTTTCTGCCCTGCATTTTCAATGAAGCAATTAACTAAATGCTGCATTTATTTCCAGCATCATCAATCGACATATAAAGAAGATTTATGGTAATTTTTAGGAAGCAAATTCATTTTTAAATATTTTTTATTTTTAATCAATATGAAAATGATTATACTGTCGACCTAAGTGTTCTTTTTTACGCATCAGATTATTACTTGGTTAAAATTGTATCTTTCCGCCTTGCATTGTGAATGAAACAGTTAGTTATATGTGTTGTATCTCTTCATAATTTCATGAGTCAACAAATAAAAAAGATGTAAGGTAATCTTAATGCAGATCAGTTCTTGATTTAGTAAAGAAACTAATCACTATGAGATTAATGAGCGTGTCGATTGAAGTGCTGTTTTTTACGCAGCTGACTCTACTGTATTTTAATTTGGTTAAAATGCTATCTTTCTGCCTGCATTGTCAATGAAATAGTTTATCAAATGCATCGTATTTATTCAAAGCATGAACCAACAGAAAAGGAATAATTGAAATACGTTACAGAAGGCTAATTTAAAAAAGAAAAATTATTAACATAAAAATGATTATACTGTCGACCTAAGTGCTCTATTTTACGAATCAGATTATTACTTGGTTAAAATTGTATCTTTCCGCCTTGCATTGTGAATGAAACAGTTAGTTATACGTGTTGTATCTGTTCATAATTTCATAAGTAAACAAATAAAAAACATGTAAGATTATTTTAATGCAGATCAATTCTTGATTTAGTTAAGAAATTAATCAATATGAGATTAATGAGCGTGTTGACCGAAGTGCTATTTTTTGCGTAGCCGACTCTACTGTAATTTATTGTGGTTAAAGTGCTATCTTTCTGCCTGCATTGTCAATGAAATAATTTATCAAATGCATTGTATTTATTTACAGCATGAACCAACAGAAAATAGAATATTTGAAATACGTTACAAAAGGCTAATTCTTTTAATCTTTTTTAATTAACATGAAAATGATTATACTGTCGACCTAAGTTCTCTTTTTTACGCATCAAATTATTACTTGCTGAAAGATGTATCTTTCCGCCTTGCATTGTGAATGAAACAGTTAGTTATATGTGTTGTATCTCTTCATAATTTTATGAGTCAACAAATAAACAAGATGTAAGATAATCTTAATGCAGATCAATTCTTGATTTAGTGAAGAAACTAATCAATATGAGATTAATGAGCGTGTCGACCGAAGTGCTATTTTTTACGCAGCTGACTCTACTGTATTTAACTTTGGTTAAAATGCTATCTTTCTGCCTGTATTGTCAATGAAATAATTTATCAATACATCGTATTTATTTACAGCATAAACCAACAGAAAAAAGAATATTTAAAATACGTTACAGAAGGCAATTTTTTCAAACTTTTTTAAATTAACATGAAAATGATTATAGCTTACTGTCGACCTAAGTGCTCTTTTTACGCATCAGATTATTACTTGGTTAAAATTGTATCTTTTTGTCTTGCATTTTGAATGAAACAGTTAGTTATATGTGTTGTATCTCTTCCTAATTTCATGAGTCAACAAATAAAAAAGATGTAAGACAATCTTAATGCAGATCAGTTCTTGATTTAGTAAAGAAACTAATCAATATGAGAATAATGAGCGTGTTGATTGAAGTGCTATTTTTTACGCAGCTGACTCTACTGTATTTTATTTTGGTTAAAATGCTATCTTTCTGCCTGTATTGTCAATGAAATAATTTATCAATACATCGTATTTATTTACAGCATAAACCAACAGAAAAAGAATATTTAAAATATGTTACAGAAGGCTAATTTTTTTAAACTTTTTTAATTACCATGAAAATGATTATACTGTCGACCTAAGTGCTCTTTTTTACGCATCAAATTATTACTTGGTTAAAATTGTATCTTTCCGCCTTGCATTGTGACTGAAACAGTTGATTATATGTGTTGTATCTCTTCATAATTTCTTGAGTCAACAAATAAAGAAAGATGTAAGATAATCTTAATGCAGATCAGTTCTTGATTTAGTAAAGTAACTAATCAATATGAGACTGATAAGAGTGTCGACCGAAATGCTCTTTTTACGCATAAGAATCTTATGTAGTTAATTTGGTTATAATGTTATCTTTTTGCCCTGCATTTTCAATGAAGCAATTAACTAAATGCAGCATTTATTCACAGCATCATCAATCGACATATAAAGAGGATTTATGGTAATTTTTTGAGAGCAAATTCATTTTTAAAGCTTTTATCTTTAATCAATATGAAAATGATTATACTGTCGACCTAAGTGTTCTTTTTTACGCATCAGATTATTACTTGGTTAAAATTGTATCTTTCCGCCTTGCATTGGGAATGAAACAGTTAGTTATATGTGTTGTATCTCTTCATAATTTCATGAGTCAACAAATAAAAAAGATGTAAGGTAATCTTAATGCAGATCAGTTCTTGATTTAGTAAAGAAACTAATCACTATGAGATTAATGAGCGTGTCGATTGAAGTGCTGTTTTTACGCAGCTGACTCTACTGTATTTTAATTTGGTTAAAATGCTATCTTTCTGCCTGCATTGTCAATGAAATAGTTTATCAAATGCATCGTATTTATTCAAAGCATGAACCAACAGAAAAGGAATAATTGAAATACGTTACAGAAGGCTAATTTAAAAAAGAAAAATTATTAACATAAAAATGATTATACTGTCGACCTAAGTGCTCTATTTTACGAATCAGATTATTACTTGGTTAAAATTGTATCTTTCCGCCTTGCATTGTGAATGAAACAGTTAGTTATACGTGTTGTATCTGTTCATAATTTCATAAGTAAACAAATAAAAAACATGTAAGATTATTTTAATGCAGATCAATTCTTGATTTAGTTAAGAAATTAATCAATATGAGATTAATGAGCGTGTTGACCGAAGTGCTATTTTTTGCGTAGCTGACTCTACTGTATTTAACTTTGGTTAAAATGCTATCTTTCTGCCTGTATTGTCAATGAAATAATTTATCAATACATCGTATTTATTTACAGCATAAACCAACAGAAAAAGAATATTTAAAATACGTTACAGAAGGCAATTTTTTCAAACTTTTTTTAAATTAACATGAAAATGATTATAAGCTTACTGTCGACCTACGTGCTCTTTTTTACGCATCAGATTATTACTTGGTTAAAATTGTATCTTTTTGTCTTGCATTTTGAATGAAACAGTTAGTTATATGTGTTGTATCTCTTCCTAATTTCATGAGTCAACAAATAAAAAAGATGTAAGACAATCTTAATGCAGATCAGTTCTTGATTTAGTAAAGAAACTAATCAATATGAGATTAATGAGCGTGTTGATTGAAGTGCTATTTTTTACGCAGCTGACTCTACTGTATTTTATTTTGGTTAAAATGCTATCTTTCTGCCTGTATTGTCAATGAAATAATTTATCAATACATCGTATTTATTTACAGCATAAACCAACAGAAAAAGAATATTTAAAATATGTTACAGAAGGCAATTTTTTCAAACTTTTAAAATTAACATGAAAATGATTAGAGGCTTACTGTCGACCTAAGTGCTCTTTTTTACGCATCAGATTACTACTTGGTTAAAATTGTATCTTTTTGTCTTGCATTTTGAATGAAACAGTTAGTTATATGTGTTGTATCTCTTCCTAATTTCATGAGTCAACAAATACAAAAGATGTAAGATAATCTTAATGCAGATCAGTTCTTGATTTAGTAAAGAAACTAATCACTATGAGATTAATGAGCGTGTTGATTGAAGTGCTATTTTTTACGCAGCTGACTCTACTGTATTTTATTTTGGTTAACATGCTATCTTTCTGCCTGCATTGTCAATGAAATAGTTTATCAAATGCATCGTATTTATTCAAAGCATGAACCAACAGAAAAAAAGAATAATTGAAATACGTTACAGAAGGCTAATTTAATTTAAAAAAATTATAAACATAAAAATGATTATACTGTCGACCTAAGTGCTCTATTTTACGCATCAGATTATTACTTGGTTAAAATTGTATCTTTCCGCCTTGCATTGTGAATGAAACAATTAGTTATATGTGTTGCATCTGTTCATAATTTCATGAGTTAACAAATAAAAAAGATGTGAGATAATCTTAATGCAGATCAGTTCTTGATTTAGTAAAGAAACTAATCAATATGAGATTAATGAGCGTGTCGACCGAAGTGCTATTTTTTACGCAGCTGACTCTACTGTATTTGATTTTGGTTAAAATGCTATCTTTCTGCCTGCATTGTCAATGCAATTTTTTTATCAAATGCATCGTATAATATTCACAGTATGAACCAATAGAAAAAGATTATTTGAAATACGTTACAGAAGGCTAATTTTTTTAAAGTTTTTTAATTAACATGAAAATGATTATACTATCGACCTAAGTTCTCTTTTTTACGCATCAAATTATTACTTGGTTAAAATTGTATCTTTTTGTCTTGCATTGTGAATGAAACAGTTAATTATATGTGTTGTATCTCTTCATAATTTCATGAGTCAACAAATAAACAAGATGTAAGGTAATCTTAATGCAGATCAATTCTTGATTTAGTGAAGAAACTAATCAATATGAAATTGATAAGCGTGGCGACCAAAGTGCTCTTTTTACGCATAAGAATCTTATGTAATTTATTTGGTTATAATGTTATCTTTCTGCCCTGCATTTTCAATGAAGCAATTAACTAAATGCTGCATTTATTTACAGCATCATCAATCGACATATAAAGAAGATTTATGGTAATTTTTAGGAAGCAAATTCATTTTTAAAGCTTTTATTTTTAATCAATATGAAAATGATTATACTGTCGACCTAAGTGTTCTTTTTTACGCATCAGATTATTACTTGGTTAAAATTGTATCTTTCCGCCTTGCATTGTGAATGAAACAGTTAGTTATATGTGTTGTATCTCTTCATAATTTCATGAGTCAACAAATAAAAAAGATGTAAGGTAATCTTAATGCAGATCAGTTCTTGATTTAGTAAAGAAACTAATCACTATGAGATTAATGAGCGTGTCGATTGAAGTGCTATTTTTTACGCAGCTGACTCTACTGTATTTCATTTCGGTTAAAATGCTATCTTTCTGCCTGCATTGTCAATGAAATAGTTTTTTAAATGCATCGTATATATTCACAGCATGAACCAACAGAAAAAAGAATATTTGAAATACGTTATAGAAGGCTAATTTTTTTAAACTTGTTTAATTAACATAAAAATGATTATACTGTCCACCTAAGTGCTCTTTTTTACGCATCAGATTATTACTTGGCTAAAATTGTATCTTTCCGCCTTGCATTGTGAATAAAACAATTAGTTATATGTGTTGTATCTGTTCATAATTTCATGAGTTAACAAATAAAAAAGATGTAAGATAATCTTAATGCAGATCAGTTCTTGATTTAGCAAAGAAACTAATCACTATGAGATTAATGAGCGTGTCCATTGAAGTGCTCTTTTTTACGCAGCTGACTTTACTGTATTGTATTTTGGTTAACATGCTATCTTTCTGCCTGCATTGTCAATGAAATAGTTTATCAAATGCATCGTATTTATTCAAAGCATGAACCAACAGAAAAAGAATAATTGAAATACGTTACAGAAGGCTAATTTCATTTAAAAAAATTATAAACATGAAAATGATTATACTGTCGACCTAAGTGCTCTATTTTACGCATCAGATTATTACTTGGTTAAAATTGTATCTTTCCGCCTTGCATTGTGAATGAAACAGTTAGTCATGTGTGCTGTATCTGTTAATAATTTCATAAGTCAACAAATAAAACATATGTAAGATAATCTTAATGCAGATCAATTCTTTATTTAGTTAAGAAATTAATCAATATGAGATTAATGAGCGTATTGACCGAAGTGCTATTTTTTGCGTAGCTGACTCTACTGTATTTTATTTTAGTTAAAATGCTATCTTTCTGCCTGTATTGCCAATAAAATAATTTATCAATACATCGTACTTATTTACAGCATAAACCAACAGAAAAAGAATATTTAAAATACGTTACAGAAGGCAAATTTTTTCAAACTTTTTCAAATTAACATGAAAATGATTATAGGCTTACTGTCGACCTAAGTGCTCTTTTTTACGCATCAGATTATTACTTGGTTAAAATTGTATCTTTCCGCCTTGCATTGTGAATGAGACATTTAGTTATATGTGTTGCATCTGTTCATAATTTCATGAGTTAACAAATAAAAAAGATGTGAGATAATCTTAATGCAGATCAGTTCTTGATTTAGTAAAGAAACTAATCAATATGAGACTGATAAACGTGTCGACCGAAGTGCTATTTTTACGCATAAGAATCTTGTGTAATTTATTTGGGTAAAATGTTATCTTTCTGCCCTGCATTGTCAATGAAACAATTAACTAAATGCTGCATTTATTCACAGCAGCATCAATCGTTACATACAGAAGATGTAAGGTAATTTTTAGGAGGCAAATTCGTTTTTAAAGCTTTTATTTTTAATCAATATGAGAATGATTATACTGTCGACCTAAGTGCTCTTTTTTACGCATCAGATTATATTTTGAATTACCTGGTATAAATTGTATCTTTCTGCCCTGCATTTTCAATAAAAAGATTAATTATATGTATTGTATAACTTATTATATCGTGAACTTATAAACAAAGATGTTTTTAGATTATCTTTTAGAAGGCATATTTTAAATATTTTTATTTTATTAAGAAGATGATGAAACTGTTGACGTAAGTTCTATTTTTTACGCATCAGATCATATTGTAATTTACTTGATTAACGTGTTATCGTACTGCCGTACATTGTTAATGAAACAATTAGTTATATAAGTGTTATTTTTACGCATCATATATATCGTAATTTACTTTCTTAAAATTGTATCTTACTACAATGCATTGCCCATGAAAAGATGCATTAGATGTATTGTATACTATATTAAATCATGACATGAACCAACAAATAACGCAATTCTAACATAGTCTATTAGAAAGCATATTATGTTTTAAATTTAACACAATATTCAGATGAGAATGATTAGCCTGTCAAAGTGCTTGTTTTGTACGTATTAGATCATATTTTAATTTACATGGTGAAAAATTGTGTCGTTCAGCCCTGCATTGTCAATGAATGAATTGATAATATGTATTGTGTGTTTTCAAAATACTATGAACCAACAAAAAAAGATCTTAAATAATAACTTAGTAGGCATGTTCTGTTTAAAATATTTTGTTCTATTAATATGAGAAAAATGAGTGGATCTACCTTAAGTGCAATATTTTATGCCTTAGATTATATTGCTTTATTTATTTACCAACACTTCTCTCTACCTTACATTGTCATCAAAACAAATCATTAGTGTTATTTTTACGCATGAAAATACATTGTAATTTACTTGCTTAAAATTGATTTTTTTTTTTACCCTGTATTGTCAATGACACAATTAACCAGACATTGAAAATTATACAAATCCCCTTGCCACTAATAACATGCTTTTCAGCCTTTGTCACATCTGCCATCCGAACCTCTGTTCCACATGCCATACCATATTTCTTCCCTCCTGACCGGAAAACATATATGAAAATCCATATGCCATTCCACAACATAACCGATATGTCATCACAGGTCTGCAATCAAGATGACATCCCACCATATATATGACTTGCCACCCTGTTCCATATACCATAACAACATGTCCCACATGCCATCCCTTTTTTGTACCTCGCATCATACCAAGTGCCATCCCACTCTCTCCCACATGCCATTCCACCTTGTGCCAAGTGCCATCCACCCTATCTCGCAATTCATTATATGCTACACCACCCTGACCCACATGCCATCCCACCTGACATCCAGATGACTTCCATTACATGCCATCCTGTACCACATGTCATGCCACCTTGTCACACCACCCTGTCCCCATACCATCCCACTTCGTCCCACATGCCATCCCTCTTTGTACCTCGCATCATACCAAGTGCCATCCCACTCTCTCCCACATGACCCTGTCTCACAATTCATTCTATGCTACACCACCCTGGCCCACATGCCATCCAATCTGACATCCAGATGACTTCCATTACATGCCATCCTGTACCACATGTCATGCAACCTTTTCACACCACACTGTCCCCATACCATCCCACCTCGTCCCACATGACATCCCAGTCTGTCATAAATGTTATGACACCACCTTGTTTCACATGCCGTGCCATCCTGTCCCCCATGCCATCCCACCTTCATCCCATTCCTATATCTACCAATCATTATGCCAGCTTTCACCCAACATTCTTTCCTCCAACCTAACTTCTATCAACCCAACATTCCCCATTCACGTACCATCCCCTTTCACCTGTCATCCTGCATTATTCTACAATATTGATCAAAATTACTTGAAACATCAGAATTCCTGTTTTCCAACACAGTTATTGCGGAGCATATTCCTTTTCGTAAGTGCGGATAAAAATTGCTACGGTGTTTATTGTCGTAATTGTAAATAAGATAATCTTTTGGCATAAAGATATCCCAAGGTTTACTTCATTTTGTTTTCCCCCGTTCACTATTGGAGAAAAAATCGTTTTAATTTGACGTAAATGAAGGTAGTCGTATTTTTAACCAACATACATTCACTCACTCACATAAACATTCAAGCTAAACATTCAAGCACCCACAGATCCTGAAACATTTAAACGGCACATTGCGCCATAAAATGTCTGGCCGACTTCTGTTGAATTTTCATAAATTTTCTCAGACAATCTTGGTCAAAATGACTTGAAATACCTTAAAATTCCTCCGTTTTTCAACCCATTTTCTTTTTCACATGTGTGGATAAAAATGTTGTGGTGTTTATTGTCATAACTGTAAATAATATAATCTTTTCGCGCAAAAATATCCAAAGCTTTACTTCTTTTTTTCCAGGACCTCATTGCCAGACGCCATCTCCCCCTCCCCCATTCAAAGTTGGAGTGGAGAAAAAGTATTTTCAATTCGCAGTAGATGAGGGAAGTGGTCCTATTTTTAACCAACATTGAGCCTGTGTGTGTGTGGGAGGGGGGGTGGGGGAGCTATCTCTCTCTCTAGCACTGACCTAAATGTTGACTCTGCACAATTCCTCTTTCTTATGTGTTTTTTTCTCTGATTGGCCTAAATGTTGAACTGCCCTCAATTTTATTTGCATATTCCTCAATAAGACTTCAACTGCTATTTCAACCAGTTTTTCTACCTCTAACAAACTGAAAAAAGAAGTTATTGCAGAATTTTTCAAGGATATTACTTTATGATATCTCTTTTGCATGTACTTTGCTCAATATTTCATTCTTTCACATTTTGCACAATTCAACATTTAGGCCGTTTGCACATATAGACATAATTGGCCTAAATGTGGACTTTCATGGAAGAGCATCAAATTTAGCCCAAATTTACCTACAAATAGCAAATAATAAAATATCCTTTATCATTTTTCAGATAACCATTCCAAAATTCCACCTTCATAAACCAAAATTTGACAGAAATAAACAAAGTTGCATATTTACGTGGTCAACCTCATTTTTGGTGAATTTGGGTGAGCTAATCTAACTTTTTTTTAATAGTGTTTACAATTTTTTCTAATGTAAAATTCATACTTACTACATTTCCCAATAAGTCTGAGAATTTTACATTTTTATTTTGTAAAATATGCCATTTTTAGATTTTAAAATGTGCAATATCAAAAAATGCATTTTTTGGCCAAAATTTGAATTGAGTTAACATAAAACTGGGAATGGTCATGAAATGTTTGAAACAAATACTTTTTTTTATAATTTAAAATGAAATTAGGGATAACCACCCATGAAAGATCTGAAAATCTGTGAAAATTGCTTCGCCCTGCAGAGAGAACAAAAAGTAGCCTAAATGTGAACCATAACCCTATAGCCGCTCATGAAATATATTAAATTTATGCATTTTTTTACTATTATTTGTAAAATAAATAAATTTCAATAACATTTTGAATATTTGAGGACAAAGGGCTTTCTATTTCTTAAATGGCATGAATTATACTGACCCAGAGAGGAAATATGGTAATTTCCAGTTGTGGCCTAAATGTTGACCAAAATCAGAAAAATTACACAAAAGCACTAAAGTATTCCTTAGTTGATTGAAAAAACTATATTTCAAGAAAAAATGGTTTATTTACTTTGTATTTATGAAATTTTGTTTTAATATGTTCCCATCCATTTTGAAGGAAAACAAACATCAGAAGCATCCCCATTTTTCCATAATGAAACGTTACAATGGTTATATGGGAATGATCGTGACCTCCCCTTGACCCAACATTCCCAGATTTGGGCGATATCTAAGTTTTCTATAATACGAAGGTACTTACACATTCATATCTCAAATATTGTCTAGATCTAGCTGGTTTCCTAGAAATGATGAAAAAAATTGCTCCTGTACCACTTAAATATGCATTGTCCTCAAATTTTGACAAGAGTTCAATCAAAACGTGACCCCATATAATTAAAAAACAATTTATAAAATATTTTAAAACTTATTTATTATCAGCGATTAAAGGTACATCATTATTTAGAAAATTAACAAGATCCAATAAGTGTTCAAGAAATAACAGACAAAAGCATCCCACCAACCAACCGCAGATCCCCCAATTTTCATCATTTGTATTAATTGTATGGGTATGATCGTGACTTCCCTTGACCCAACATCCCCAGATTTGGACGATATTTAACTTCTCTATAATACGAAGGTATTTACACATTCGTGTATCAAATATTGTTTAGATCTAGTTGGTTTCCTAGAAATGATGAAGAAAATCGCTCCGGTACCCCTTGTATATGCATTTTTCATCAATTTTGACCAGATTTCAATGAAAAGGTGCCCCCATGTAATTCAAACTAATTTTTTACAGTATATTGAAAATATTTAATATCACAGGTCAAAGTTATATCGTTATTTCGAAAATCCACAAGATTCAGTAGGTATTCAAGAAATGACAGCCAAAAAGCATCCCGCTGACCAATTGCAGATCCCCCAATTTTTGTCATTTTCATTGGTTGTATGGGTATGATAGTGACCTCCTTTGACCCAACATCCCCAGATTTGGACGATATTGAACTTTTCTATAATACAAAGGTATTTACACATTCATATCTCAAATATTGTTTAGATCTAGTTGGTTTCCTAGAAATGATGAAAAAGATTGCTCGGGTAACCCTTGTATATGCATTTTTCACCAATTTTGACAAGATTTCAATGAAAAATTGCCCCCATGTAATTTAAACTAAATTTTTAAAGTATGTTGAAATTATTTCATATCACAGGTCAAAGTTATATCACTATTTAGAAATTCAACAAGATCCAATTGGTATTCTGGAAATGACAGCCAAAAAAGCTACCCAGCGACCAACCGCAGATCCTCCAATTTGTCATTTTTATTGTTTGTATGGGTATAATCGTGACCTCCCTTGACCCAACATCCCCAGATTTGGACGATATCTAACTTTTCTATAATACGAAGGTACTTACATATTCATATCTCAAATATTGTCTAGATCTAGTTGGTTTCCCAGAAAAGATGAAGAAAATTGCCCCTGTAACCCTTGAACTTGCATTTTCCCCAAATTTTGACCATATTTCAATCAAAACGTGCCCCCATGTAATTCAAACTAATTTTTTAAAAGTATCTTTGAACTTATTTAATATCAGTTGTTAAAGTCACATCCTTATTTAGAAATCCCGCAAGATTCAGTAGGTATTAAAGAAATGACAGCCAAAAAGCACCCCACTGAGCAACAGCAGATCCTCCAATTTTTGTCATTTTCATTGGTTGTATGGGTATGATAGTGACCTCCTTTGACCCAACATCCCCAGATTTGGACAATATTTAACTTTTCTATAATACAAAGGTATTTACACATTCATATCTAGTTGGTTTCCTAGAAATGATGAAGAACATTTCTCCCGTACCCTTTGTAAATTGTGCATTTTCACCATATTTTGACCAGATTTTCATTAAAACGTTCCCCCCATGTAGCTCAAACTAATATTTTACAGTATTTTTGAAATGATCTAATATCAGAGATTGAGGTTGCATCTTTGTGTAGGAAATCAAAAAAAGCCAATAAGTATTCAAGAAATGACAGCCAAAAAGCATCCCGCTTACCAATTGCAGATCCCCCAATTTTCGTCACTTTCATTGGTTGTATGGGTATGATAGTGACCTCCTTTGACCCAACATCCCCAGATTTGGACGATATTTCGGTACCCTTTGTATATGCATTTTTCAATTTTGACCAGATTTCAATGAAAAGGTGCCCCCATGTAATTTAAACTAATTTTTTACAGTATGTTGAAATTATTTAATATCACAGGTCAAAGTTATATCACTATTTAGAAATTCAACAAGATCCAATTGGTATTCTAGAAATGACAGCCAAAAATCTACCCAGCGACCAACCGCAAATCCTCCAATTTGTCATTTTTATTGTTTGTATGGGTATAATCGTGACCTCCCTTGACCCAACATCCCCAGATTTGGATGATATCAACTTTTCTATAATACAAAGGTATTTATATTCATATCTCAAATATTGTCTAGATCTAGTTGGTTTCCTAGAAATGATGAAGAAAATTTCTCCTGTACCATTTGTAAATTGTGCATTTTCCCCATATTTGACCAGATTTTCATTAAAACGTTGCCCCCATGTAGCTCAAACTAATATTTTACAGTATTTTTGAAATTATCTAATATCAGTTGAGGTTGCATCTTAGAAAATAAAAAGATCCAATCAGTATTCTAGAAATGGAAATCAAAAAGCCAATGAGACCAACATCCCCAGATTTTCAAGAAATGACAGCCAAAAAGCATCCCGCTTACAAATTTTGAAAGATTTCAATTGCCCCCATGTAATTAAAACCCCAATTACAGTTACATCAGCCAATAAGTATTCAAGAAATGACAGCCAAAAAGCATCCCGCTTACCAACCGCAGATCCCCCAATTTTCGTCACTTTCATTGGTTGTATGGGTATGATAGTGACCTCCTTTGACCCAACATCCCCAGATTTGGACGATATTTAACTTTTCTATAATACAAATGTATTTACACATTCATATCTCAAAAACTGTCTAGATCTAGTTGGTTTCCTAGAAATGATGAACAAAATTGCTCCGGTACCCCTTGTATATGCATTTTTCACCAATTTTGACCAGATTTCAATGAAAAGGTGCCCCCATGTAATTTAAACTAATTTTTTACAGTATGTTGAAATTATTTAATATCACAGGTCAAAGTTATATCACTATTTAGAAATTCAACAAGATCCAATTGGTATTCTAGAAATGACAGCCAAAAATCTACCCAGCGACCAACCGCAAATCCTCCAATTTGTCATTTTTATTGTTTGTATGGGTATAATCGTGACCTCCCTTGACCCAACATCCCCAGATTTGGATGATATCAACTTTTCTATAATACAAAGGTACTAACATATTCATATCTCAAATATTGTCTAGATCTAGTTGGCTTCCTAGAAATGATGAAGAAAATTTCTCCCGTACCCTTTGTAAATTGTGCATTTTCCCCATATTCTGACCAGATTTTCATTAAAACGTTTCCCCCATGTAGCTCAAACTAATATTTTACAGTATTTTTGAAATTATCTAATACCAGAGATTGAGGTTGCATCATTGTGTAGAAAATAAAAAAAACCCAATCAGAATTCTAGAAATGACAGCTAATAAGCATCCCGCCGACCAGCCGCCGATCCCTCAATTTTCGTCATTTTTAGTGGTTGTATGGGTATGACCATGACCTCCCTTGACCCAACATCCCCAGATTTAATCCACATTGAACTTTTTTATGATACTACGGTATTTACACATTAATATCTCAAATATTGTCTAGATCTAGATGCTTTCCTAAAAATGAAGAAGAAAATCATTCTTGTACCCCTTAAAATGTTGTGCCGTTTTTCACAAATTTTGAAAGATTTCAATTAAAACATGCCCCTGTAATTCAAACTAATTTTTAAAGTGTTTTTAAACTTATTTAATATCAGCAATTACAGTAACATCATTGTTTAGAAAATCAACAAGATCCAATAAGTATTCAAGAAATGACAGCCAAAAAGCATCCCGCTGACCAACTGCAGATCCTCCAATTTTTGTCATTTTCATTGGTTGTATGGGTATGATAGTGACCTCCTTTGACCCAACATCCCCAGATTTGGACAATATTTAACTTTTTTATAATACAAATGTATTTACACATTCATATCTAAAAAATTGTCTAGATCTAGTTGGTTTCTTAGAAATGATGAAAAAAATTGCTTCGGTACCCCTTGTACAGTATATGCATTTTTCACCAATTTTGACCAGATTTCAACGAAAAGGTGTCCCCATGTAATTTAAATTATTTTTTTACAGTATGTTGAAATTGTTTAATATTACAGGTCAAAGTTATATCACTATTTAGAAATTCAACAAGATCCAATTGGTATTCTAGAAATGACAGCCAAAAATCTACCCAGCGACCAACCGCAGATCCTCCAATTTGTCATTTTTATTGTTTGTATGGGTATAATCGTGACCTTCCTTGACCCAACATCCCCAGATTTGAACGATATCCAACTTACTATAATACAAAGGTACTTACATATTCATATCTCAAATATTGTCTAGATCTAGTTGGTTTCCCAGAAAAGATGAAGAAAAAAAAAGTGCTTAAATTAAGTGCTTAAATTAATTAATGGTCTTAAATCTGTTGCTCCTGGTTTTGACGATATTTCCCCAAGTGTTGTAAAAAAATGTTCATTTATTATTTGTAAACCATTGTCGTATATTGTTAATTTTTCATTGTCAACAGCTTCTATGCCTGATAATCTCAAAGTAGCTAAGGTTATTCCTATTTTTAAAAGTGGTGATATAGGAGCAAATCACAAATTATAGACCTATATCGATTTTACCATGCTTCTCCAAAATATTTGAAAGAATTGTTTTGATAGGCTCATCAGTTTTCTGTTTTCTCACAAAATTATTTATAAATTCCAGTTTGGTTTCTCCCTGGCAGGTCAACTGCTCATGCTCTGTTGCATCTCATTGATAAAATCACCCAAGCTTTTGAGAGAAAAGAAGTTGCCCATTGTACTTTTTTAGACCTGTCGAAAGCTTTTGACACCCTGGATCACTCTATTCTTTTGCATAAATTATCAACTTACGGTATTCGTGGCATGCCACTTGATTGGCTTCAGAACTATCTAAAATTTCGTCAGCAATTTGTATCCTATTCTTGTACTCAATCTAATTCCAAGTTTATTTCTTGTGGAGTGCCACAAGGCTCAATTCTTGGTCCTTTGTTATTTGTAATATATATAAATGATATGCATCGAATTAGCTCTGTTCTTTCACCTTCACTTTATGCGGATGACACAACTCTTTTTTACTCCCATCGTTCTCCTCATACAGTAATTGACAAAGCGGTTTCAGGTTTGAATAAGTATGCATCTTGGTTCAATGTAAATAAGTTATCCCTTAATGTAAAGAAGACTACTTCAGTTTTCTTTACTCCTACTCATCGTGACTGGTCCCTTTACCCCAAACTCTCCATTGGTGATGTAAATTTTAATCATTCCCCCCCTCCTCAACATTTCTAGGTGTATTAGTGGATTGCAATCTAAATTGGCAACTTCACATAGATTGTATCTGTAATAAATTAGCAAAAGGTACTGGTATATTAAATAGATTAAGAACACATTTTCCTGAACATATACTTAAGATGCTATATAATACTTTGATTTTGCCGTATATATCATATTGTAATGTTGCCTGGGGTGGTGCTTATCCTTCTCACATACAAAAGCTTTTTCTTTTGCAAAACGTGCCATTGAATTGTCACTGGTAGTCCTTTTAATGCCCATACCGCCCCGATTTTCTTTAAATTGAGAACTCTTAATATATTTGACCTCCATAAATACCAACTTGCTATAACCATGTATCAATATAAGAATAACAATTTACCCAATGCTTTTGACCATTTTTTCTCGCAAAACTTTTACAAAACCAGAGGTCATAATGATTACCGTATTCCGAAATTTAGGCTTACACTATCCCAACATTGTTTAAGATATACGGGTGTAAAAGTCTGGAATGACATACCGCAAGATATTAAAACGTAAATAATGTCAAAACATTTAAGTTTCATCTTAAGAATTACTTTCTAAGCTTATATGATTCTATCTAATTCTGAATTGTTTTTTTTCGTTTTTTTTTTCCACTTTTTTCTTAAGATACCCCGTTTAATGTTGACTATTGATATATGATTTCTTTTCTTTTTTTCATGTTAAGTTTGTGTCGTAACATATTTGTTAATTATGTTTTCATGGGGGTTTCTGCCTCGATAAGCCTTTCTGGCTTGAGCAGATAACCCCCTCACTATCCCTTGCAAATTGTCACAAATGTATGTAAAGCTCAAGTATTATTTTCTTAACCTGTATATTGTTGTATTTGCAAGAGAGTGAAAATAAAGTTACAATCAATCAATCAATCAAAATTAACCCTTGAAAAATGCATTTTCCCCAAATTTTGACCATATTTCAATCAAAACTTGCCCTCATGTAATTCAAACTAATTTTTTAAAAGAATTTTTGAACTTATTTAATATCAGCTGTTAAAGTCACATCATTATTTAGAAAATCCACAAGATTCAGTAGGTATTCAAGAAATGACAGCCAAAAAGCATCCCACTGACCAATTGCAGTTACCTCACTTTTCGTCATTTTCATTGCTTGTATGAGATTGATAGTGACCTCCTTTGACCCAACATCCCCAGATTTGGACGATATTTAACTTTTCTATAATACAAAGGTATTTACACATTCATTTCTCAAATATTGTCTAGATCTAGTTGGCTTCCTAGAAATGATGAAGAAATTTCTCCTGTACCATTTGTAAATTGTGCATTTTCCCCATATTCTGACCAGATTTTCATTAAAACGTTCCCCCATGTAGCTCAAACTAATATTTTACAGTATTTTTGAAATTATCTAATACCAGAGATTGAGGTTGCATTATTGTGTAGAAAATAAAAAAAACCCAATCAGAATTCTAGAAATGACAGCTAATAAGCATCCCACCGACCAGCCGCCGATCCCTCAATTTTCGTCATTTTTAGTGGTTGTATGGGTATGACCATGACCTCCCTTGACCCAACATCCCCAGATTTAATCCACATTGAACTTTTTTATGATACTACGGTATTTACACATTAATATCTCAAATATTGTCTAGATCTAGATGCTTTCCTAAAAATGAAGAAGAAAATCATTCTTGTACCCCTTAAAATGTTGTGCCGTTTTTCACAAATTTTGAAAGATTTCAATTAAAACATGCCCCCCTGTAATTCAAACTAATTTTTAAGGTGGTAAACCCCTATTTTGTACTAAAAAAATTTTTTTTTGGAGTATTTCTAATTTTTGCATCATCTGAAAGCAAATTTTATGCTCTTTCAGAAAATATAACTATTTAGTTTGTTTGGGGGACTAAAGGAAAAAATTCAGTTTTTCAATGAAATTCTCCTTAGCAACCAAAAACAACGCCATAGCAACCAAAATTACATTAAAAATCTCTCAATATTTTAAAAATTAAAAGGCCAAATTGACCAGATCTATTTTCATGAAATAGTAGACATCAGGCTGTACCTTATTTCCAATTGGTGCAGCACCCCTCTACAAATCATATGCTGCAGTCACCTGATAAAATGCAACTTACTTGTTATGTTTTGTGAGAAGCATATTGAATAAACAACACAAGAAAATCGCTCTCAAAATATCTGCTATCATTGTCTATTTTACTTCATAATTTGGAAATCTTTTTCACAGAAATATTAATTAAAAGTGTTTTCTTGAAACTCTGTGTACTTTTGAGACTTTATAATGGGAAACAAGGATAATAAAAGACGGAAGAAACGGAGATTCCATGGCAATAGGTATACTAAAACTGAAGATGGTAACAAACAATCGGCACCAGAAACAAGTAAGACTGTCACAGAATCAGACCAAACCAACTCTTTCACTAATGTAACTAACATTTCTACAGTTGGAGAAACTGTGAGTTCATCAAGAAGGAAAATTTTGGGCAGCAACCCTAGCACTAGCAGTGGGACTAGGCCTAATGTTACTAGTCAAGATATAGGTCAGGATGAAAGTCAAAGTGCAGAAACTCTAACTAGTACAAGTATTGAACAAATTTTATGCTTGTTCATACAAACTTTTGCAAGCTCTTATGTCACAGATTGTTTGCCCAGATTGTTTTTGTAAGGACATATCTTTCAAGCAGAAGAATAAACTGGGGTTTGCATGGAACTGTTGTGTTGAATGTTCAAATTGTGGGTGGAATTATGAGAGTGTCACTTCACCAACCATTTCAACAAGTAAAGCGGCCCGAAACCACACGTCAAGTCAATCGAATGGTTATGGCTTTTTCGGGCATTTGGCAAAGGTTTTGAAGCGCTTAAGACATTTTGTTTGTTTATGAACATGAAGGACCCAATGACCCAAACAACATATGAGTCATTCCTCTCAGTTGAATGTTGCGTACTCGGAGGAAGCTTCAAAAGTATGGAAAATGCTGCGGCAGAAATACGAGCTGGACGCGATGTTTCTGAATGTGCAGTCTCTGTCGATGGGACATGGCAGAGACGCGGGTCATTCTAGTTTGAATGGAGTGGTTACCCTAATTTCGACTAAAACTGGGAAATGCCTGGACTACTCAGTGAAAACTAAAAAGTGCAAGGCATGTGAAGTATGGGAAAAAGTGACAAAAACTCAGATGCCTACAAAGAATGGAAAGTGAACCATAAATGTTCAGTAGACCATCAAGGATCCATGGAGCTATGGAATCTTCTGAGCAGTCAAGATGTTTTCCCGCTCAGAAGACACTGAAAACTTCAATATACTGAGTATATTGGTGATGGAGACAGTTTGCGTTTAAACAAGTATCAGATTCAAACCCATATGATGGCAAATCAATTGTAAAAAAGGAATGTGTCGGTCACATTCAAAAAGAGTTGGGACGCGTTCAGAGCTACGTAAAAAGTACAGAGGCAAGAAACTTAATGACGGTAAAGCTCTGGGGGTGGGTCAAAAGGAAGACTGACAGACTCGACCATCAATAAGTTGCAAAACTATTATGGAATTGCAACTCGGAACAACAAGGGAGATGTGAAGCAAATGAAGAAGGATAAAGCTGTGCTATACCATTGTGCATCAACTGATCAAAACCACAGCACAACAACTGTAGCTCAAGCTGGTGTGGATTCAAAGCAGATCCCACTAATTACAAACATAAGGGCCACGGAATTGATGAGGAGGTGGTCAAAATCATCACACCGGTGTTCCACGACCTCAAAAAGATGAGCTTCTGAAGCGTTGCATTGATGCTTTCACCCAGAACCCAAATGAATCTCTGAATGGGATGATTTGGAGCAGATGCCCAAAGGAAGTGTACTGTGGTCGCAAAGTACTTGAGATTTCAGTGGCATCTGCTGTGTGTAGTTTCAACGATGGTGATGGGAGTATTTGCAATGTTTTACGTAGATTGGGCATAGATCCTGGTTTTTACACTTTGCAGCACACCAAGAGGCACACACTGAAAAGAATACGTAAAGCAGACAAATATTCTACAGAAAAGGTTAAAAAAAGAAGAAAAACATTAAGAGCCATCAAAAAAGGCTTTGCAGACAAAGAAAAAGAACAAGAAGGGGACATGTATAGTTCTGGAAAGTTTTGATGTGGGTGAAAATGTGCTGAATATGTGACGTTTTTGGTGTTAAAATGTTTGAAGTAGAATTATTCAAAATTACCTTTTTTCAGGAATTATCAACTTCAAACAGCTGTAACTTCACTAAACAGCAAAGCAACAAGCTGAAATTTCAGCCACAGATAGAGGACAGATTGCTTTATCCAATGAACTAAAAAAATGTTAGTTACTGGTAGTCATATGCAAATTAGATCACATTATTCCTCATTACCTTGCAGATTATTTGACAAAGATGAAGATATTATTACTTATTTTTCACAGGAAATATATTTTGCTTTTCTACTTTAGTTCATTGTATGTATCTCATTAACAGCTTTAATTTGATATATTATTTGATGTACTGGGGTATATATAACTCATTTTATTAAGGTTTTAACGATATGCAAATTAATGCTTAATTAACCATGCGCACTAATTAGCTAATTTGCATATTCATTAAATTTGGCTTTTTATGTGCTTTTTCAAGGTAAATCTTTGTTTTTATGCTAAAATTACTGTTTAAAATTGCTTTTTCATCACAACTACCTTGAATAGGGGGTTACTGCCTTAAAGTGTTTTTAAACTTATTTAATATCAGCAATTACAGTAACATCATTGTTTAGAAAATCAACAAGATCCAATAAGTATTCAAGAAATGACAGCCAAAAAGCATCCCGCTGACCAACTGCAGATCCTCCAATTTTTGTCATTTTCATTGGTTGTATGGGTATGATAGTGACCTCCTTTGACCCAACATCCCCAGATTTGGACAATATTTAACTTTTTTATAATACAAATGTATTTACACATTCATATCTAAAAAATTGTCTAGATCTAGTTGGTTTCTTAGAAATGATGAAAAAAATTGCTCCGGTACCCCTTGTACAGTATATGCATTTTTCACCAATTTTGACCAGATTTCAACGAAAAGGTGCCCCCATGTAATTTAAATTATTTTTTTACAGTATGTTGAAATTGTTTAATATTACAGGTCAAAGTTATATCACTATTTAGAAATTCAACAAGATCCAATTGGTATTCTAGAAATGACAGCCAAAAATCTACCCAGCGACCAACCGCAGATCCTCCAATTTGTCATTTTTATTGTTTGTATGGGTATAATCGTGACCTTCCTTGACCCAACATCCCCAGATTTGAACGATATCTAACTTACTATAATACAAAGGTACTTACATATTCATATCTCAAATATTGTCTAGATCTAGTTGGTTTCCCAGAAAAGATGAAGAAAATTAACCCTTGAAAAATGCATTTTCCCCAAATTTTGACCATATTTCAATCAAAACGTGCCCCCATGTAATTCAAACTAATTTTTTAAAAGAATTTTTGAACTTATTTAATATCAGCTGTTAAAGTCACATCATTATTTAGAAAATCCACAAGATTCAGTAGGTATTCAAGAAATGACAGCCAAAAAGCATCCCACTGACCAATTGCAGTTACCTCACTTTTCGTCATTTTCATTGGTTGTATGAGATTGATAGTGACCTCCTTTGACCCAACATCCCCAGATTTGGATGATATTTAACTTTTCTATAATACAAAGGTATTTACACATTCATTTCTCAAATATTGTCTAGATCTAGTTGGCTTCCTAGAAATGATGAAGAAATTTCTCCTGTACCATTTGTAAATTGTGCATTTTCCCCATATTCTGACCAGATTTTCATTAAAACGTTCCCCCATGTAGCTCAAACTAATATTTTACAGTTTTCTTGAAATTATCTAATATCAGAGATTGAGGTTGCATCATTGTGTAGAAAATCAAAAAGATCCAATAAGTATTCTAGGAATGACAGCTAATAAGCATCCCGCCGACCAGCCACATCCCTCAATTTTCGTCATTTTTATTGGTTGTATGGGTATGACCATGACCTCCCTTGACCCAACATCCCCAGATTTGATCCATATTGAACTTTTCTATGATACTACGATATTTACACATTAATATCTCAAATATTGTCTAGATCTAGATGCTTTCCTAAAAATGAAGAAGAAAATCATTCTTGTACCCCTTAAAATGTTGTGCCGTTTTTCACAAAGTTTGAAAGATTTCAATCAAAACGTGCCCCCATGTAATTCAAACTATATTTTCAAAATATTTTTGAACTTATTTAGTATTAGCAATTACAGTTACATCATTGTTTAGAAAATCAACAAGATCCAATAAGTATTCAAGAAATGACAGCCGAAAAGCATCCCGCTGACCAACCGCAGATCCTCCAATTTTCTTCATTTTCATTGGTTGTATGGGTTTGATAGTGACCTCCTTTGACCAAACATTCCCAGATTTGGACGATATTTAACTTTTCTATAATACAAATGTATTTACACATTCATATCTCAAAATTTGTCTAGATCTCGTTGATTTCCTAGAAATGATGAAAAAATTTGCTCCGGTACCCCTTGTATATGCATTTTTCACCAATTTTGACCAGATTTCAATGAAAAGGTGCCCCCATGTAATTTAAACAAAATTGTTGCAGTATGTTGAAATTGTTTAATATCACAGGTCAAAGTTATATCACTATTTAGAAATTCAACAAGATCCAATTGGTATTCTAGAAATGACAGCCAAAAATCTACCCAGCGACCAACCGCAGATCCTCCAATTTGTCATTTTTATTGTTTGTATTGGTATAATCGTGACCTCCCTTGACCCAACATCCCCAGATTTGGACGATATCTAACTTACTATAATACGAAGGTACTTACATATTCATATCTCAAATATTGTCTAGATATAGTTGGTTTCCCAGAAAAGATGAAGAAAATTAACCCTTGAACTTGCATTTTCCCCAAATTTTGACCATATTTCAATCAAAACGTGCCCCCATGTAATTCAAACTAATTTTTTTAAAAGTATTTTTGAACTTATTTAATATCAGCTGTTAAAGTCACATCATTATTTAGAAAATCCACAAGATTCAGTAGGTATTCAAGAAATGACAGCCAAAAAGCATCCCACTGACCAATTGCAGATCCCCCAATTTTTGTCATTTTCATTGGTTGTATGAGTATGATAGTGACCTCCTTTGACCCAACATCCCCAGATGTGGACGATATTTAACTTTTCTATAATACGAAGGTATTTACACATTCATTTCTCAAATATTGTCTAGATATCTAGTTGGTTTCCTAGAAATGATAAAGAAAATTTCTCCCGTACCATTTGTAAATTGTGCATTTTCCCCATATTCTGACCAGATTTTCATTAAAACGTTCCCCCCATGTAGCTCAAACTAATATTTTACAGTATTTTTGAAATTATCTAATATCAGAGATTGAGGTTGCATCATTGTGTAGAAAATCAAAAAGATCCAATCAATATTCTAGAAATGACAGCTAATAAGCATCCCGCCGACCAGCCGCAGATCCCTCAATTTTCGTCATTTTTATCATGGGTATGACCATGACCTCCCTTGACCCAACATCCCCAGATTTGGTCCATATTGAACTTTTCTATGATACTACGGTATTTACACATTAACATCTCAAATATTGTCTAGATCTAGATCTAGATGCTTTCCTAAAAATGAAGAAGAAAATCATTCTTGTACCCCTTAAAATGTTGTTCCGTTTTTCACAAATTTTGCAAGAATTCAATCAAAACGTGCCCCCATGTAATTCAAACTATTTTTTAAAGTATTTTTGAACTTATTTGATATCAGCAATTACAGTTACATCATTGTTTAGAAAATCAACAAGATCCAATAAGTATTCAAGAAATGACAGCCAAAAAGCATCCCGCTGACCAACCGCAGATCCTCCAATTTTTGTCATTTTCCCAATGATAGTGACCTCCTTTGACCAACATTCCAATTTGTCATTTTTATTGTTTTGTAACCTCCTTAACATCCCCAGATTTTGATATCTAATTTTCTATAATACATCATTTCAAATATTGTCTAGATCATTGGGTATAACCAAAATTTCCCCAAATTTTTGTATCTTTGAACTTATTTAATATCAGTTGTTAAAAGTCACAAATTTTAGAAAGAAGATTCAAGTATTAAAAAATGACAGCCAAAAAGATCCTAACATCCCCAGATTTGGACAATATTTAACTTTTCTATAATACAAAGGTTTTACATTCATATCTAGAGTTTCCTAGAAATGATGAAGAAAAATTGTGCATTTTCACCATATTTTGAAAATAGAAATCATCCAGATCCCCAATTTCGTCACTTTCATTGGTTGTATGGGTATGATAGTGACCTCTTTGACCCAACATCCCCAGATGATATTTAACTTTTCTATAATACAAATGTATTTACACATTCATATCTCAAAAACTGTCTAGATCTAGTTGGTTTCCTAGAAATGATGAACAAAATTTGGACGATATTTAACTTTTCTATAATACAAATGTATTTACACATTCATATCTCTAAAAATTTGTCTAGAAGTTGGCTTTCCTAGAGAAATGATGAAAAAATTTCTCCTGTACCATTTTTGTAAATTGTGCATTTTCCCCATATTCTGACCAGATTTTCATTAAAACGTTCCCCCATGTAGCTCAAACTAATATTTTACAGTATTTTTTTGAAATTATCTAATATCAGTAATTTAAACTAAATTTTTAAAGATTGATCACAGGTCAAATATCACTATTTGCATCATTTGAAATGTAGAAAATCAAAAGATACCCAATCAGTATTCTAGGAAATGACAGCTAATAAGCATCCGTTTCCCCCGACCAGCCCAGATCCCAATTTTGTCATTTTTATTGTTTGTATGGGTATGACCATGACCTCCTTGACCCAACATCCCCAGATTTGGATCCATATTGAACTTTTCTATGATACTACAGTATTTACACATTAATATCTCAAATATTGTCTAGATCTAGATGCTTTCCAGAAAAATGAAGAAGAAAATCATTCTTGTACCTTAAAATGTTTGCGTTTTTCACAAATTTTGAAAGATTTCAATTAAAAAACGTGCCCCCATGTAATTCAAACTAAATTTTAAAGTATTTTTGAACTTATTTAATATTAGCAATTACAGTTATATCATTGTTTAGAAAATAAACAAGATCCAATAAGTGTTCAAGAAATGACAGCCAAAAAGCATCCCGCCGACCAACAGCAGATCCTCCAACTTTGGTGTCATTTTCATTGGTTGTATGGGTATGATAGTGACCTCCTTTGACCAAACATCCCCACATTTAGACAATATTTAACTTTTTTATAAAACAAATATATTTACACATTCATATCTCAAAATTTGTCTAGATCTAGTTGGTTTCTAGAAATGATGAAAAATTTGCTCCGGTACCCTTTTTGTATATGCATTTTTCACCAATTTTGACCAGATTTCAATTGAAAAGGTGCCCCCATGTAATTTAAACAAATTTTTGACAGTATGTTGAAATTATTTAATATCACAGGTCAAAGTTATATCACTATTTAGAAATTCAACAAGATCCAATTGGTATTCTAGAAATGACAGCCAAAAAACTACCCAGCGACCAACCGCAGATCCTCCAATTTGTCATTTTTATTGTTTGTATGGGTATAATCGTAACCTCCCTTGACCCAACATCCCCAGATGTGGACGATATTTAACTTTTCTATAATACAAAGGTATTTACACATTCATTTCTCAAATATTGTCTAGATCTAGTTGGTGTCCTAGAAATGATGAAGAAAAAATTAACCCTTGAACTTGCATTTTCCCCAAATTTTGACCATATTTCAATCAAAACGTGCCCCCATGTAATTCAAACTAATTTTTAAAGTATTTTTGAACTTATTTAATATCAGCTGTTAAAGTCACATCATTATTTAGAAAATCCAACAAGATTCAGTAGGTATTCAAGAAATGACAGCTAAAAAGCATCCCACTGACCAATTGCAGATCCTCAATTTTTGTCATTTTCATTGGTTGTATAGTATGATAGTGACCTCCTTTGACCCAACATCCCCAGATTTGGACGATATTTAACTTTTCTATAATACAAAGGTATTTACACATTCATTTCTCAAATATTGTCTAGATCTAGTTGGTTTCCTAGAAATGATGAAGAAAATTTCTCCTGTACCATTTGTAAATTGTGCATTTTCCCCATATTCTGACCAGATTTTCTTTAAAACGTTCCCCCCATGTAGCTCAAACTAATATTTTACAGTATTTTTGAAATTATCTAATATCAGAGATTGAGGTTGCATCATTGTGTAGAAAATCAAAAAAAAAACAATCAGTATTCTAGAAATGACAGCTAATAAGCATCCCGCCGACCAGCCGCAGATCCCTCAATTTTCGTCATTTTTATTGGTTGTATGGGTATGACCATGACCTCCCTTGACCCAACATCCCCAGATTTGGTCCATATTGAACTTTTCTATGATACTACGGTATTTACACATTAACATCTCAAATATTGTCTAGATCTAGATGCTTTCCTAAAAATGAAGAATAAAATCATTCTTGTACCCCTTAAAATGTTGTTCCGTTTTTCACAAATTTTGAAAGATTTCAATCAAAACGTGCCCCCATGTAATTCAAATTAATTTTCAAAGTATTTTTGAACTTATTTAATATCAGCAATTACAGTTACATCATTGTTTAGAAAATCAACAAGATCCAATAAGTATTCAAGAAATGACAGCCAAAAAGCATCCCGCTGAAAATCTGCAGATCCCCCTATTTTTGTCATTTTCATTGGTTGTATGGGTATGATAGTGACCTCCTTTGACCAAACATCCCCAGAATTGGACGATATTTAACTTTTCTATAATACAAATGTATTTACACATTCATATCTCAAAATTTGTCTAGATCTCGTTGGTTTCCTAGAATGATGAAAAAAATTTGCTCCCGTACCCTTGTATATGCATTTTCACCAATTTTGAGCAGATTTCAATGAAAAGGTGCCCTCATGTAATTTAAACTAATTTTGTACAGTATATTGAAATTATTTAATATCACAGGTCAAAGTTATATCACTATTTAGAAATTCAACAAGATCCAATTGGTATTCTAGAATCGAGAGTCAAAAAAGTACCCAGCGACCAACCACAGATCCTCCAGTTTGTCATTTTTATTGTTTGTATGGGTATAATCGTGACCTCCCTTGACCCAACATCCCCAGATTTGGACAATATTTAACTTTTCTATAATACGAAGGTACTTACATATTCATATCACAAATATTGTCTAGATCTAGTTGGTTTCCCAGAAAAGATGAAGAAAATTAACCCTTGAACTTGCATTTTCCCCAAATTTTGACCATATTTCAATCAAAACGTGCCCCCATGTAATTCAAACTAATTTTTAAAAGTATTTTGAACTTATTTAATATCAGCTGTTAAAGTCACATCGTTATTTAGAAAATCCACAAGATTCAGTAGGTATTCAAGAAATGACAGCCAAAAAGCATCCCACTGACCAATTGCAGATCCCCCCCAATTTTTGTCATTTTCATTGGTTGTATGAGTATGATAGTGATCCTTTGACCCAACATCCCCAGATTTGGACGATATTTAACTTTTCTATAATACAAAGGTATTTACACATTCATTTCTCAAATATTGTCTAGATCTAGTTGGTTTCTAGAAATGATGAAGAAAATTTCTCCTACCATTTGTAAATTGTGCATTTTCCCATATTCTGACCAGATTTTCATTAAAACGTTCCCCCATGTAGCTCAAACTAATATTTTACAGTATTTTTGAAATTATCTAATATCAGAGATTGAGGTTGCATCATTGTGTAGAAAATCAAAAGATCCAATCAGTATTCTAGAAATGACAGCTAATAAGCATCCTGACCACCAGTCATTTTTATCATGGGTATGACCATGAATGACCCAACATCCCAGATCCCTCAATTTTTCGTCATTTTTTTGGTTGTATGGGTATGACCATGACCTCCTTGACCCAACATCCCCAGATTTGTTCGATATTGAACTTTTCTATAATACAAAGGTATTTACACATTCATTTCTCAAATATTGTCTAGATCTAGTTGGTTTCCTAAAAATGATGAAAAATTTCTCCCGTATCCCCATTTGTAAATTGTGCATTTTCCCCATATTCTGACCAGATTTTCATTAAAGCGTTCCCCCATGTAGCTCAAACTAATATTTTACAGTATTTTTTGAAATTATCTAATATCAGAGATTGAGGTTGCATCATTGTGTAGAAAATCAAAAGATCCAATCAGTATTCTAAGAAATGACAGCTAATAAGCATCCCGTACTAACATATTCATATCTCCGACCAGCCGCAGATCCCTCAATTTTTGTCATTTTTATTGGTTGTATGGGTATGACATGACCTCCCTTGACCCAACATCCCCAGATTTGATCCATATTGAACTTTTCTATGATACTACGGTATTTACACATTAACATCTCAAATATTGTCTAGATCTAGACGCTTTCCTAAAAATAAAGGAGAAAATCATTCTTGTACCCCTTAAAATGTTGTGCGGTTTTTCACAAATTTTGGAATATTTCAATCAAAACGTGCCCCCATGTAATTCAAACTAGAGTTTTAAATATTTTTGAACTTATTTAACATCAGCAATTACAGTTACATCATTGTTTAGAAAATCAACAAGATCCAATAAGTATTCAAGAAATGACAGCCAAAAAGCTGACCAACCGCAGATTCTCCAATTTTTGTCATTTTCATTGGTTGTATGGGTATGATAGTGACCTCCTTTGACCCAACATCCCCAGGTTTGGTCCAAATTGAACTTTTTATAATACAAATGTATTTACACATTCATATCTAAAAATTGTCTAGATCTAGTTGGTTTCCTAGAAAAGATGAAGAAAATGCTAACCCTTGAAATATGTATTTTCCCAAAATTTTGACCATATTTCAATGAAAAGGTGCCCCCATGTAATTTAAACTAATTTTTTAAAGTATTTTGAAATTATTTAATATCAGAGTCAAAAGTTATATCATTATTTAGAAATTCAACAAGATCAATTAGGTATTCAAGAAATGACAGCCAAAAATCCCACTGACCAAATTGCAAATCCTCCAATTTGTCATTTTTATTGTTTGTATGGGTATAGATAGTGACCTCCCTTGACCCAACATCCCCAGATTTGGATGATATTTAACTTTTCTATAATACAAAGGTATTTACATATTCATTTCTCAAATATTGTCTAGATCTAGTTGGTTTCCTAGAAATGATGAAGAAAATTTCTCCTGTACCATTTGTAAATTGTGCATTTTCCCCATATTCTGACCAGATTTTCATTAAAAACGTTTCCCCCATGTAGCTCAAACTAATATTTTACAGTATTTTTGAAATTATCTAATATCAGAGATTGAGGTTGCATCATTGTGTAGAAAATCAAAAAGATCCAATCAGTATTCTAGAAATGACAGCTAATAAGCATCCCGCCGACCAGCCGCAGATCCCTCAATTTTCGTCATTTTTATTGGTTGTATGGGTATGACCATGACCTCCCTTGACCCAACATCCCCAGATTTGATCCATATTGAACCTTTTTATGATACTGCGGTATTTACACATTAATATCTCAAATATTGTCTAGATCTAGATGCTTTCCTAAAAATGAAGAAAAAAATCATTCTTGTAAGCCTTAAAATGTTGTGCCGTTTTTCACAAATTTTGAAAGATTTCAATCAAAACGTGCCCCCATGTAATTCAAACTAATTTTCAAAGTATTTTTGAACTTATTTGATATCAGCAATTACAGTTACATCATTGTTTAGAAAATCAACAAGATCCAATAGGTATTCAAGAAATGACAGCCAAAAAGCATCCCGCTGAAAATCTGCAGATCCCCCTATTTTTGTCTTTTTCATTGGTTGTATGGGTATGATAGTGACCTCCTTTGACCAAACATCCCCAGATTTGGACAATATTTAACTTTTTTATAATACAAATGTATTTACACATTCATATCTCAAAAATTGTCTAGATCTAGTTGGTTTCTTAGAAATGATGAAAAAATTTGCTCCGGTACCCCTTGTACAGTATATGCATTTTTCACCAATTTTGACCAGATTTCAATGAAAAGGTGCCCCCATGTAATTTAAATTATTTTTTTACAGTATGTTGAAATTGTTTAATATTACAGGTCAAAGTTATATCACTATTTAGAAATTCAACAAGATCCAATTGGTATTCTAGAAATGACAGAAATTAGAAATCTACCCAGCGACCAACCGCAGATCCTCCAATTTGTCATTTTTATTGTTTGTATGGGTATAATCGTGACCTCCCTTGACCCAACATCCCCAGATTTGGACGATATCTAACTTACTATAATACGAAGGTACTTACACATTCATATCTCAAATATTGTCTAGATCTAGTTGGTTTCCCAGAAAAGATGAAGAAAATTAACCCTTGAGAAATGCATTTTCCCCAAATTTTGACCATATTTCAATCAAAACGTGCCCCCATGTAATTCAAACTAATTTTTTAAAAGTATTTTTGAACTTATTTAATATCAGCTGTTAAAGTCACATCATTATTTAGAAAATCCACAAGATTCAGTAGGTATTCAAGAAATGACAGCCAAAAAGCATCCCACTGACCAATTGCAGTTACCTCACTTTTCGTCATTTTCATTGCTTGTATGAGATTGATAGTGACCTCCTTTGACCCAACATCCCCAGATTTGGACGATATTTAACTTTTCTATAATACAAAGGTATTTACACATTCATTTCTCAAATATTGTCTAGATCTAGTTGGTTTCCTAGAAATGATGAAGAAAATTTCTCCTGTACCATTTGTAAATTGTGCATTTTCCCCATATTCTGACCAGATTTTCATTAAAACGTTCCCCCATGTAGCTCAAACTAATATTTTACAGTTTTCTTGAAATTATCTAATATCAGAGATTGAGGTTGCATCATTGTGTAGAAAATCAAAAAGATCCAATAAGTATTCTAGAAATGACAGCTAATAAGCATCCCGCCGACCAGCCCAGATCCCTCAATTTTACGTCATTTTATTGGTTGTATGGGTATGACCATGACCTCCCTTGACCCAACATCCCCAGATTTGATCCATATTGAACTTTTCTATGATACTACGATATTTACATTAATATCTCAAATATTGTCTAGATCTAGATGCTTTCCTAAAAATGAAGAAGAAAATCATTCTTGTACCCTTAAAATGTTGTTCCGTTTTTACAAATTTTGAAAGATTTCAATCAAAAGCGTGCCCCATGTAATTCAAACTATATTTTTCAAAATATTTTTGAACTTATTTAGTATCAGCAATTACAGTTACATCATTGTTTAGAAAATCAACAAGATCCAATAAGTATTCAGAAATAACAGCCAAAAAGCATCCCGCTGACCAACCGTAGATCCTCAATTTTCTTCATTTTCATTGGTTGTATGGGTTTGATAGTGACCTCCTTTGACCAAACATTCCCAGATTTGGACAATATTTAACTTTTCTATCATACAAATGTATTTACACATTCATATCTCAAAATTTGTCTAGATCTCGTTGGTTTCCTAGAAATGATGAAAAAAAATTTGCTCGGTACCCCTTGTATATGCATTTTCACCAATTTTGACCAGATTTCAATGAAAAGGTGCCCCCATGTAATTTAAACAAAATTGTTGCAGTATGTTGAAATTGTTTAATATCACAGGTCAAAGTTATATCACTATTTAGAAATTCAACAAGATCCAATTGGTATTCTAGAAATGACAGCCAAAAATCTACCCAGCGACCAACCGTAGATCCTCCAATTTGTCATTTTTATTGTTTGTATGGGTATAATCGTGACCTCCCTTGACCCAACATCCCCAGATTTGGACGATATCTAACTTACTATAATACGAAGGTACTTACATATTCATATCTCAAATATTGTCTAGATATAGTTGGTTTCCCAGAAAAGATGAAGAAAATTAACCCTTGAACTTGCATTTTCCCCAAATTTTGACCATATTTCAATCAAAACGTGCCCCCATGTAATTCAAACTAATTTTTAAAAGTATTTTGAACTTATTTAATATCAGTTGTTAAAGTCACATCATTATTTAGAAAATCCACAAGATTCAGTAGGTATTAAAGAAATGACAGCCAAAAAAAGCACCCACTGACCAACAGCAGATCCTCCAATTTTTGTCATTTTCATTGGTTGTATGGGTATGATAGTGACCTCCTTTGACCCAACATCCCCAGATGTGGACAATATTTAACTTTTCTATAATACAAAAAGGTATTTACACATTCATTTCTCAAATATTGTCTAGATATCTAGTTGGTTTCCTAGAAATGATGAAGAAAATTTCTCGTACCATTTGTAAATTGTGCATTTTCCCCATATTCTG
>JAIGNY010001858.1:0-27425 GCA_020152595.1 Chiridota heheva
CAAAATTTGACCAGATTTGCACTCGTTGAAGTATTCACTACTGGCACACATGTTTTGGGGCAAAGAGAATTGTATAATTAGTAAGTGTTTAAAAAAAAGAAAAAAAAAATCTCGAACTTTTCGTTTTTAACCATTTTTAGAGCGAGTTACTCAAAAATGTTAGTTTATTGATAGAACTAGAATAGCTCTTTTAAACTATACCACTATCAGTGCTGTAGGCCTGCGGTAATGTCCAGATTTATTGTTTGAAAATAGCACTTCCAAATCGACAATAATATTGTCGATTCAGCATTTAAGGGTTAATACAGAACACCATTTACCTGGAAGGACTGCTTAGCATCACCCAGTGACCGTTGAATGAACTCCCTGGTGATCTTCCTGGAAGGGTGCTCATTGAAGACTGAATTCATCAAAGCTATCTTGGCTGCACTCCGCCTCGCTTCCGCCTTGGTCACACAATTCTAAAATGGGAATCAAATATCATTTAAGTCATAAAATGATGAAGTTAAAATGATACTATGAACATTTTTATACATCAAAGCAAGTACTATTCCTATTTTCTTGGCATGCTGTACGTGCATGAGAGTATAATGACACACTCTGTATATAGGATGCCAGTGCATCACATGTTAATTTCCCAGCAGGATTAATTGGTACTCATTTTACAGCCAGGTGGAATGCAGCAAGTAAAGTGTCATGCTTATGGACACTATGCAAAGCTGTGACGGGAGTGAAACCAGGTACCTTTCACATACAGGAATGACTTCTTAATGACTGGTAAACTGTACCTCTTATTCAAGTTATGATTTTTCTCAAACCACTCTTTATGCAGTAAAGAGTGAAACCACTCTTTATGCAGTAAAGAGTGAAATCACTCTTTATACAGTAAATAGTGAAACCACAACCACTCTTTATGCAGTAAAAAGTGAAACCACTCTTTATGCAGTAATGCGTGAAACCACTCTTTATGCAGTAAAGAGTGAAACCACTCTTTATGTAGTAATGAGTGAAACCACTCTTTATGCAGTAATGCGTGAAACCACTCTTTATGCAGTAAAGAGTGAAACCACTCTTTATGTAGTAATGAGTGAAACCACTCTTTATGCAGTAATGCGTGAAACCACTTTTTATGCAGTAAAGAGTGCAACCACTCTTTATGCAGTAAAGAGTGAAACCACTCTTTATGCAGTAAAGAGTGAAACCACTCTTTATGCAGTAAAGAGTAAAACCACTCTTCATGCAGTAAAGAGTGAAACCACTCTTTATGCAGTAAAGAGTGAAACCACTCTTTATGCAGTAAAGAGAGACTCATATGTCTTTCAGAAAATGTGTGCAACACCTTTATCTTTCAGGTCAAAATCCAATCTGCTTCCAGTTGCTGACCAACAGTCAGATCAAAGTGACAAACTTAGATTTTATTGTAATTTTGTGGCATCTAATGACAATTTTTGTGATAGTGGTATAGAGTAAAAAAATATTTATATATTTTTTTTCCATTGAGCCTATTCACATAAATTGTAATTTTCATTTAAGATATATGAAGTGACATTTTCCCCTGAAATGTTTGTTTTCAGATCTACTAAACCATCATTTATAATTTCTACACTGTACAACGTACAGGCCAAGGGGCAGCCCTGAGTCAAGCAGTCACCCTACTTTAAAGGAATATTTGCATGGAATTTCATTCTCTATCTGATAGAGATAGATTTAAGAAACAGAATGGCAAAAAAGATAAAATTGTTGATATCTCATTCCTAGAAGAAGTTATTGAACTTTCAAGATTTTTCTTTCCCGCATAAAAATGACTTTTGTACTGAGTGTAAGTCATCATTATGATGTTATCACATCACTTCCTGTACTACTGCAATCTTTATCTATTTCTTAGAAAATTAATTGCCAATTTTTTATAATTGAAATATAAATTACAAGAATAGATTGGAAAACATTATTGTAAATCTTATTCTACGCTATTGTTAATAATTTTTGAAGGAAAAATTGTTTCCAATCATTTAGAAAATACAAAATTAATTTTCAAGAAATACATAAAGAATAGTACAGAAGTGTTTGCTGTGATGACATCATCTTGATGACTTAGACTCAGACCAACAATCTCTTTTACACAAACATAAATAAAATCTTTAAAATTTCAATAACTTTTTGTTTTTTCACCAATCTATTTCTTTTATTGTCCTATATCAAACATACTACATACATACATACAATACAAGAGGCTTTTACACCGCGCCATTTCATTAAGACCACAGCGCCTCCAGTCAAGTGCTCCAGCTGCCAACGAATCGGCGCATATGAAATTTGACCTGACTGGGCCAGGATGGGAAGTGACTAAACACCACGTTTTCATGCTTCTCTTCTCGATTAGTGTTTAGAGAACCAGGCGGAAAGGGTGGGGGGGGGGAGGGGGAGGGGGAAACCGACAACTTAACGTCCTGATGTGCACCATCCAACCATCGTCACTTTTCTCAACAGCTGAATGAGGAGTATAGGAGCTGCAGACGAAATGCTTTGATGTTCGCCGTATCTGTTTGCATAGCTGTGGAAAAATTGAGTTAGACCTGACCGAGGCTTGAACCCGGAATCTCCAGCATCTCAGTAATGCGCTCTGCCAACTGATCCACCTGTTCTCCAATCCTACCTATATATTAAAATGAAATTCCACGGGAATATTCCTTTAACGTGTCTTATGAAATCTGCATTCTATCTAGATCTACTGACAGAAGGCCTAAAAATACTGTAAATAAGTTTTGGGAAACTTGTGACCTTAGATATTAATTTCACTTTGAAATTTCCTTATACCTGTATTAATATAAATTGTTCAATGGTTTTTAAATGGGAGCATTATCTAGAGCTTTTGAATTCTATCATCAATGTACAATTTCTTTCAAAGATGGTTGTTATTTGACGTTAATTGCTGTTTCTGTTCTCGGGACCATTTCAGTTATGTGTACATGTAGGACACTGTTGAAAGTCTGTTATTTTAAATTTAAATGCCGGCTGAGTGCTGTTATAACATAGTTCTTTGGTTCATTTCTTACAATTCGTCTTCAAATGCTGTCAACATATTTCTGAAACTTAATTTAATCAAAGTAGTGTTGTGTCAAGAAAACGGTATGAATTCGTTTTATTAAATGTTGCTGTTTACCACTCCCAATCAAAATTTGATACCCACTTTATAGCACGTCATGAATTTACACTACGGTACCTGGAATGTGGCAAAACAGCTCCCTCCAGGCAGAGTGACAAAACAGATGTAGGGTGGTGATGATGATGGCACTGATTCATAAACGACAAGAGGACCATTCTTCAGATCCATTCCGCGCGCAGCCTTCATCTGCCAGAATTCTTGCAAGGCTTCAACCACATTCACTGAAAGAAAGAGAAAAGAAATACATCATGGTTATCAGTTACGGATTGTTTGTAAGGTGGGATTAAGAGGGGTGGGGGGTAAATCATTAAAACCCCTTTTCAGGTTCATTCCTCAGGCAGCTTTAATAAATCTGCCAGTATTCTTGCAAATGAGGCTTCAAGCATATTCACTAAACAGGGAAAGATACAGTATGAAAGAAAATGGTGCAGGTCCATTTGTTGAACAGTTTTCATCTGCCACAACAGCTTTCATCCAACCATACAATGAACAGGAAATATATGAAGAAGGGATGAGTATCAATTATAGATACATGTACATGTGGTTTGAAAGGTTGGTTCAGGCAAGGAGTCAGCGCTTTGTCCACATTATGGGCAGCAGGGGATGGAGTCAAACCATGAATATTCCTCTCCAGGCAGTTTTCATCTGCCAGATCTACATCAACTACAAAGAAACATATAAAACATGGTTATGAAATATGGATGGGTAAAAAACAAAGAAACAAATAACTATATATACATATATATATATATATCCATATATATACATATATATATATATATATATATATATATATATATATATATATATATATATATATATATATATATATATATATATTTATATGAATATATATATATATATATATATATATATATATTTATATATATATATATATATACATATATATATATATATATATATATATATATATATATGAATATATATATACATAAATATATATATATATATTATATATATATATATTATATATATATATATATATATATATACATTATATATATATATATATATATATATATATAAATATATATATATATATATATATATATATATATATATATATATATATATATCATCATCATCATATCGGTTTAACTCGGGCACTGCCGACAAAGATTCTCCACTGCTTGCGATCATCCATGGCACCTGGCAGGACATCTCTTTTAATTCCAGTGTCCTCTCAAGAACATCAATGTAGGTTAGTGCTGGCCTACCACGACTTCTTTTTCCATGTTTTGGGTCCCAGAGAAGTGTCTGATGTATGACTTCATCTCTGCTCCTCCAACAGTGGCCAGCAAATTTAACTGGATGACTTCAGAAATAGGTTGTAAGTTTCCATAAAGTTGGCTGTTAGGGAGATGCTGTTGCCATGACACACTAAGGGCAAATCTCAGCAATTTTGTGTACGTACCATCCAGTCTCCTTGAAAGTGCATTTGTCATAGTCCATCCTCAGATATATATATATATATATATATATATATATATATATATATATATATATATATATATATATATATATATATATATATATATATATATATATTTATATGTACATATATATATGTTTATTTATATAGTATATAATAACGAATTGAGTCAAACCAAGCTTCAGCTACATAATTTCCACACAACAAATTTGTTTCGTAAGAGTGCAATAGTACCTCATTTATCGGGTGTATGTGACCGACAGAAGACAAGGATTATAGGATACAGGTTACAATAGCTATGGAGGTCAATGAGGCCTGCCTTAGTATCAGTTTATCTTTGTGTTTATTTTTTGGAATTTAATAAGATTTTGGTAGAGTGTCTACAAGTGGACATTAATTCAGATCTCTTATTAAGCGAAGATTCACAGGGTTTGTATATTAAGTACACTTTTTCAATTAAACATAAATTGCAACATTTAGTTGCATTACTATATGGTCTAGCACGTTTTAAAACTTTCCATTTTATATGATGTTTTTTTAATCAATAACAATACAGTACTTAGTCTGTAAATTTACAATGTCTTGTAATACAGCAGGGGGATAGAGGATTACCACCTGCAGTATTGTATAATAATTCTCATTTAATTAAATTATAAAGGAGAAAAATTCTGAATATTGTTTTAAGATGCAAACATCAGCATTGCTGTAGTTGATCAAAACCAATAGGGCAATTTTTTGTTACGTGTGTGACCAAAAAATGGGAAATTAGTGGATTCATTAGGCTGTTATTTTTGAATGAATGTAGTTATGTTTGTTACTATATGATGACAAACTCTTAGTAAACCAAGGCATCAATTTCAAGTGGTCACTTTTTTCTAATTGTGTATCAGGGGTCATAAAAGGTCGGTTATGTGTGTGACGTCAGACGGAAGTAACTTTTTTGATGCTGAAATTAATAAATAAATAACTTTGACTCTGCTGTACCTTCAGCCTTCAATGTAAATAGTATGACTTCAACATTTCCCCATAATGTTACTTATGTTCAATAACAAATGGAACCATTGATCAATTAGTTTATTAATACTTTTGTTAATTATATCTGGTTATGTGTGTGACATTTTCTGGTTACATGTGACATTTTCTGGTTATGTGTGTGACATTTTCTGGTTATGTGTGTGACATTTTCTGGTTATGTGTGTGACAATCTCTGATTATGTGTGTGACACTTGAAATATTTCAAATTTTCCTTTATCCTATTTTCTGCATTTTCTCACCAAAAAAGTAGGAAATGTCAAAAAAAATGATGTTGACATGATAAAAACAACCTTAAACTAAATCAAAATGGGTGTTTTAAATAAATATATCAAAAATAACACAATATAAAATGTATTTGAAGTTGGTAAGTTTCAGTACATCAATACAGGTTAAAAATATCCAAAATAGGGCAAATATGCATATTTTTGCATATTGTAACAACTTGTTTCTTTATCTAATGAAAATTGTATCAGTCATGTAACATTACACACCCCTGTGAGTAAAAATTAATATTTCTGCCAAATTTTTTAAATATTCAGGGGATTGGCGAATAGATCCATGGTCAAACCAATATTCCTGCAAACAATCTACCGTTCCGCGGTTATAACTGGGAAAATCAGGAATTCGCAGGAAGAATATTTTTTTAAATTTTTTATTTTGTATATGTATATATATTTTTTTTATAGAATTCTTGAATAAAGAACACTACACTACACTACAGTGTATATGTGGTTAATACAGTATGTGCTATGAAAACGTCCCCCATGTAATTGTGCTATGAAAAAAAGTACATTAACTGCGAAAAAAGGAAGCATATAAAGATGTATTCACTAAATTAAAGGATATTCCCATGTTTTTCCATAACCTTGCATAAGAAAGAGAACAATTTTAGAAACAATTTAGTACAAAAATCATGTTGATATGTTGTTCCTACCAGGAGATATTCAAATTTTAAGGTTCACAAAAAATGCCAATAAACGGATAGGAAAAGGCTCAGTATGACATCACAGCAACACATTCTCCCTCAAAATTGATGTACAGTATTTCATTAAAATATATCATCCTTTTTAATTGGTAAAACCTGATAGAAAAATAAATGTATCTCCTGAACGGAATATGATATCAACCTGATTTTTGTACCAAATTGGCTCTAAAAGTATGCTCTTTCAAATAAACTTTTACAAAAAACCATGGGAATTTTTCTTTAATATTATTTTTGTTGCAATTTTTATGGTAAGGGGAACTGGGGCATCAATCTACAATTTCCCACTTGCATGAACACACAGTCATGTTAGATTGATGTTCATCTACACGGGAAGGGGAAGGGGGAGGGGGAAGACATTTATCATACTATAGATGCATGAACACACACCATACCTACACTACATGGGGGCATCAATCATACTGTAGATGCATGGACACACACCATACCTACACTAAAGGGGGGCATCAATCATACTGTAGATGCATGGACACACACCATACCTACACTAAAGGGGGGCATCAATCATACTGTAGATGCATGAACACACACCATACCTACACTAAAGGGGGCATCAATCATACTGTAGATGCATGGACACACACCATACCTACACTAAAGGGGGACATCAATCATACTGTAGATGTAACACATAACACTAAGGGGGACATCAATCATACTGTAGATGCATGAACACACACCATACCTACACTAAAGGGGAGATCAATCATACTGTAGATGCATGAACACACACCATACCTGGGGACATCAATCATACTGTAGATGCATGGACACACACCATACCTACACTAAAGGGGGAGATCAATCATACTGTAGATGCATGGACACACACCATACCTACACTAAAGGGGGCATCAATCATACTGTAGATGCATGAACACACACCATACCTACACTAAAGGGGGCATCAATCATACTGTAGATGCATGAACACACACCATAACACATCAATCATACTGTAGATGCATGAACACACACCATACCTACACTAAAGGGGGAGATCAATCATACTGTAGATGCATGAACACACACCATACCTGCACTAAAGGGGGCATCAATCATACTGTAGATGCATGAACACACACCATACCTACACTAAAGGGGGAGATCAATCATACTGTAGATGCATGAACACACACCGTACCTACACTAAAGGAAGGGGGCATCAATCATACTGTACATGCATGAACACACACCATACCTACACTAAAAAGGGGGAGATCAATCATACTGTAGATGCATGAACACACACCATACCTACACTAAAGGGGGACATCAATCATACTGTAGATGCATGAACACACACCATACCTACAGTACAGGGGAGATCAATCATACTGTAGATGCATGAACACACACCATACCTACACTAAAGGGTGGGGGTGATCAATCATACTGTAGATGCATGAACACACACCATACCTACACTAAAGAAGGGGGCATCAATCATACTGTAGATGCATGAACACACACCATACCTACACTAAAGGGAGGGGGCATCAATCATACTGTAGATGCATAAACACGCACCATACCTACACTAAAGGGGGGGGGGGAGATCAATCATACTGTGGATGCATGAACACACACCATACCTACATTAAAGGAAGGGGGGCATCGATGGTGTGTGTTCATGCATCAAGCTGTAGATGCATGAACACTAAGGGGGGGGGGACATCAGTCATACTGTACATGCATGAACACACACTGTGCCCACACTAACACCAATTACCACTGCAATCTAGCCATTAAGATCTCCATTCAAAATAAATTTACCTGAAGTAATTCTTTTGAAGCATTTAACCTTGCAATTAAATACCACTCTTAATGCAAATATTTAAGCCAAGAATTTCAACAAGTTGAATAGAGTACAAGCCGCACTCATTGTATACCTGGCTATCTGTGTTTGTTTTAACACACATGACTGCACTAGCACTGCTGCATACTGTAATGAGTTGTTAGTGATAGAATGTCTGGTATTTGGATCTATGCTGGTATAAGTTTCTAATAATGATAATTATGAACTGTCATCTAGTGGATCTTTGAGTGTTGTTGCTGTTTTACAAGGTCCCTGGTTTTCTGATATACCACTTAACATTTTTAAAACGATCGTTGGATGCATTCAGGCATTTTGCAGTTAATTTAACAAGATAAGCTTTTACACAAAATGGATGTCATGCAATTTTTTTCTTCTCTTTTTTATTCCAGTTACAAATTAAAGGATTAGTTCAGTGGTCAAGCCATTTATCTGATATGGAAAAGGACTTTAAGAGGAACAAAATAGTGAAGAAAGCATTCAAAATCTTATCCCTTTAAAGAATTATTCCCATTTTTTTGTAAACTGCTCCCACCCTCCATTTGAACACTGCCCCTGTTCCATATGTCCCAAATTTTAATCCTTCTTCCTTAAGTAGTAAAAACGCACACACCAAATTTAATCCAAATTCAATCATCAGTTCTTGAGATATCTTGATGACAAACAAACAGAGGCAAAAACATAATCTCTGTCCAACTTTGTTGGCAGTGGTACTGTAATAACCCAACTACATATTTGCATATTCTTGTAAATTAAGCCTATTTTAAAGAAAATAATTGTTTATGTTATCAGCAAAAAAATTAGAACAGTGAAATCTGATCCCGAACGGTATTATTTGAGAAAGTGCTGTTTCATGGAACAGTAGTGCAAAATTCAAATTTTGACCCCTGACCACCATAACAAAACAAGATTTTAGAAATACTTTTTGCACTCTTCTGTTCCTTTTATTTGGACTCTATCATGGACTTTTGTCAGTCACCACACTTGCCCTCTGAACTACTAAAGCACACACTTTAATACTATAAGCTGCATATCTTCATTTGCTCATAATTCCTAAATTACCAACTGATGATTCATTGACCACAATGTGCAGTAGTGGGACTGTTGTACTGGTTTGTCTGAAAGTGTTATTAATTGGTTTTAATCCTTAACAGGTATATGGGCAGGTCAAAATGTTTACCAACAAGATCTTTCAATTCTCCTTTAAAGGTATATGGGCAGGTCAAGATATTCACAGGTAAGAGCTTTCAATTCTGAACAGAGAAGTCTTTCAATTACAACAATAGCACTCAGTGGCGTAGCCAGCATTAACAAAGTGAGGGGGTCCTAGATCCCCATCCCAAGAAGAAGTGTTTAAATTTAGCCCACCTGTGGGAAATTTTGTTTTAATTTTTAAAAACAAAAAATATATTTGAAAAAACAAGATTATCCAATTTTCTGTAACGACCTCAAAAAAGTGTGTGTGTGTGTGTGTGAAGGGTGGGGGAGGGGTGGTCCAGACCCCCCTCCCCCCAAGAACAAAGAAGTCTTTCAATTACAACAATAGTGCCCAGTGGCGTAGCCAGCATTAAAAAAGTGTGGGGAGGAGGGGGAGTTCCTAGATCCTCATACCAAGATGAAGTATTAATATTTAGCCCACCTCTGTGAAAAATTCTTTTAAAAAATGTTAAACAAAAATATATTTAAAAAAACATGATTATCCAATTTTTGGAAATGACCGGGAAAAAGTATGTGTGTGTGTGAAGGAGGAGGAGGGAGGGAGGGAGGGGGGGGGGTATTCTAATGAATTGTTTTGCTATTTTTATGGTTTTTATAGCATTTCCATCTTCCAACTACAGTATGCTCAAGTTGCTGTGACCTCTTTTACGGTATTGTAGATCTTTAAAGGACTATGGACATCCAGCAGATTATTGATATGTGAAAGAGCATGGAATTCCAAGTAGAATAGCTTGTCAAATTTGTACAACGCTTATTTAGTTTTCACATTATGACTCAACAATGTTTCACGATTTGTTAATTTGTCCGGAATTTGTGATATACTATAAAAGGAACACTGAACAAAATCTTTATATAATTCTCTAATTTCTGTTCTTCAAATTCAGCCCTTGTGAATTTCAGAATGTCTTTTCTAGATACATGATGATTCGGGAGAAGGTGGGGGGGGGGGAGGGGGTTTACAAAGTTCCATCAAATTTTGCTCAAAATTTAGTCCAAATCTATATTTCAGACAACATTGACAGAAGTAAAAAAAAAAATAAAGGTTTTACAAAAGGTAATAAAAGATCCTTTCCCCATTTCCTCTTCCTTGTTAAAAACAAGGAAGAGGAAAGTTTGTTCTGAATCACCATGGTTGATCACCATGATGATACCCGTAAAGCACGGAAAAAATGTCGTCAACTAGAGCGCAAATGGAGGAATAAGCTTGAAGTCCATCGCCAAGTTTATGTGAATGAGAGGCTTAAGCTAAAGAAAACCATAATTCAAGCTAAGATATCATATTATTCATCCAGGGTGGAGGAAACTTCCAGTGACCAGAAGAAACTCTTTGGACTTGTCAAAGAATTGCTGCACAAACCAAAGATTCCTGCGCTTCCATCATCGGACTCTGATCTTAACCTCGCTAACAAATTCTCCAATTTTTTTTTTTTTCAAAAGATTAATGACATTCGTAAATCATTTGTTTGCCATACTACAATTTGCTCCCCTATTGGTAATCCGTCAGTTGCATTTAGATTATCTGCCCTTGATAAGTGTGAGGGTAAAAAAATCCTTATGAAGTGTCCCTCTAAATCATATGATCTTGACCCTGTTCCAACTTCATTAAGAAAACAAGGCATTGATGTCTTTGTTCCAATCTTCACTAAAATCATTAATAATTCCCTTTCCTCTGGATGTTTTCCAGATAGCCAAAAACTTGCCTCTGTTCGTCCTCTTTTAAGAAAGACAAATCTCAAATTTCTCGGAAAAACCATTGAAAGGGTAGTGGCTGCTAGATTATTAAGTTACATCCATGAAAATAACCTAGCAGACACTTACCAATCTGCTTACAGACCACATCATGGCACTGAAACTGCTCTTGTGCGTGTAAATAATGACATTCTTACTGCATTAGACAATGGTAAAATAATTGCGCTTATTCTCTTAAATTTAAGCGCAGCATCTGATACTGTTGCTCATGAGGTACTTTTAACACGTTTACATTGTCATTCAGGAATTCAGGACTGTGCTTATAATTGATTTCAATCTTATCTTTCGAATAGACTACAGAAAGTACGCATTGGTAATGAGAGCTTCAGTAGCATCATACTTAGTTATGGGGTTCCTCAGGGATCGGTATTAGGCCCTCAGTTATTTACTTTTTACACTTTGCCAATCCGTGACATCATCTCTAGGTATAACTTGAGTTATTATGTATATGCTGATGACACTCAGCTGTACATTTCTTTTAATTCAAATCAAAATTGTGCAACATCCTGCATCAACTTACTTGAAAATTGTGTCAAGGATATTCGTGAATGGATGTGTAATAATTTTTTGAAGATGAACGATAATAAAACTGAGGTCATTCTTTTTGGCACCCCTCAGCAGCTACAAAAGATTACAATACCCTTTATCAAAATTGGTAATAATGAAATACGGCCAATTTCTGAAGCTCGAAATCTAGGTGTGATTTTTGATTCATCAATGACTTTTAGACCACATATTTCCAATATTGTGCGCTCTTCATCATTTTATCTAAGGAACATAAGTCGTATTCGTAAATACCTGGATTTCAGTGCAACTGAACAATACACGCTTTGGTCACCTCACGCTTAGACAATGCAAATGCACTGTTATATGATCTCCCCAAGAAAACTTTACTTCCTCTTCAAAAATACAGAACACTGCTGCCCGCATTTGACTTTTTCAAAAAAATCATGTCACATCACCCCAGTACTTAAAGATCTCATGGCATCACCCCATGGCATCTCTCCCTATGTCCCCATGACATTAAAGCATCATCTGATGTCATTGGCATCCCTCCCAATGATATCCTACTTTATGTCCCAGATGGCATCAGCATCCCATGTGCCCATGGCCTTCCCATGTCCCTGATGTAGCATCAGTGGCTTCCCACCTGATGTCCCACATTGGATCCCACCATATGTTGCACATGGTATCCCTCCCAATTATATCCTACTTTATGTCCCAGATGGCATCACATCCCATGTGCCCATGGCCTTCTACCCTATGTCCCACATAGCCTCCTACCCTATCTTACACATGGCATCCCAACCTATGTCACACTCTGGGTTACTCGTGGCACCCCACCCCATGTTCCACATGACATTCCACCCCATGTCCCACATGGCATCCCATTCCATGCCCAAAATGACATCCCATGTCCCACATGACATTCCATCTCATTCCACCCTATGTCCTGCATGGTATATTCCATCATATAGTCTAGACAATTCATATACTGTAGCAACTTTATGCAAATAACCACACTAATAAAGGTGGAGTTTAATAATAATGGCTGATACAACAGTTGATGCCTAAATATTTTGAAGAATTTTAAGGATTTTAAATCTCAAGTACTACAAGAGAGACATTTGAGGATCTCTGAAGAAATTATATCTTTTTACAGTTATTTTCTAAGAAAATATCAAATGTTTTGTAGACTTTTAAAGGAAACTAGTCTTTAATCCTATCTTAAGTATCTCTGAAAAACTTTAACATTTTGTAAGGAAATTCTAACCTTCCATAAGGATATCTGAAGAAACTTTAACTTTTTCTGAGGAACACAGAAGTAACTTTAACATTTTCTGAGGAATTTTAAAAACACTTTTAGGAAAAAACTGTGGATGACCGGCCGGACAGCCAGCCCGCCGAACAGACACCCCTATGGACGGATGGACAGCCGGATGGACAGCAGGACAGACACCCATATGAACGAATGGACAGCGGAACGGACAGACAGCCTGACAAAAGTAAATGCCATAATATAAGTTCGCATTACACTTCGCATGCGAACCAAAAAAGACAATGTTTGTAACTTTAAAACATCTGGACGGACAGCCGTAGGACGTAATTGCCATAACATAAGTTCGCATTATACTTTGCATGCAAACCAAAAAAGACAATGTTTGTAGCTTTAAAAAAAAATGTAGAACAATTTTTTTTTTTAATAGTAAAAAAAGAAAGCTGTACTACGTATATGGTGAAAAAAGGCATGCACATATGCATATAACTGGTGTCCCTTCAAAAAGGTGTCACCTCGCATAACATAAGGCATTATACTTTGCATGCAAACCAAAAAGACAATGTTTGTAGCTTTAAAAAAAAATAGAACATTTTTTTAATATAAAAAAGAAAGCTGTACATTATATGGTGAAATATGGCAGGCACATATGCATATAACTCCATATGGAGGTCCCCCCCCCCACCCCGCCCCTTCCCGCTCCCGGGTTAACTGCCAGAACCATAGTTTTTTCACAGGTCTGCACATACTGTATACCTTACATGTACATGTTTCAGTTTCAAGTTCCAGGTACACTCACAGTATACAGAACTGTAACTCATCTAGATCACAACTTATTCAGGTTCATCTTCTGGATTTATAACCAAAACACTGCCATGATTCAATTGTGCCCATGGATGCATATATCATTTGACAACTAACCACATGAAGGAATGCAACAGATCATCCCAAAAGACATGTCTTCTGTAAAAGATAAATACCAATCCAACCACAGACAGCATCTGAGGTCAAGAGGTCGCGACATTATCCCTCACAGGAACATTTAGTGCTGACTTCTGAAAACAGATTATTACACTTAGTATATTCAGTATTACTGTATGCATCTTGCTGTGAAGGAAATAGTGTAAATCATTTTAAATAGGTATATGCTACTGAAAAATGTCAACTGTTGGATGGAATAAAGGAGAATTGTTAAGAGTAATGATGGTGCAGCGTTAAACAACTGTGATGCACATTTTTTTTAAACAGTAGTATAAATGCTTTTACATTTTGCTACATGCATGCAATTTAATTTGTGTTTAACAAAAGTTGGATAAAATGAATGAAGGATATTCTATAATTTTAAACAAAATTCATTTCAAATAATTATCATTGAAATATGAGAAAATATGTTGCTGTAAACAAGCTGACATCCACAGGCATGTTGACCAACTGGTGTAAATGTCTCTTTGCCAGTCACTGATAACAACAGACCCCTAGCTTCGCTGGTTTACAGGGGTGGCCCACCCTTCCCCTTCATGGGCCTGCCCTACCCCCTGGGGTCTGTCCTGCCCCTCCATGGGCCCACCCTGCCCCCTTGGGGGTCCGCCTTGCCCCCTGGGGCCCGCCCTGCCCCTCATGAGTTTAATATAAAAAATATATATATATATATATATTTTCAATATATATATATATTAAAATCTAAACTTAAACATCTTAATTAACCTCATAAATGAATACCTTACATGGATACAGAACAAAGAATGATAGCATAGTAAGCAATTGTCCTGTTTGGCTCATGAATGGTCCGCATCAACCAGAATAGTTTCATTCTGAGATATGATTATAGCTAAAATCCCAGAGCTTTTTTATCATGGGATTGAGCCTTAAGGGGGCCCCAGGACTTCATGCCGAAAAGACGCAGCAATTCACGCACACATTAATGTGCCCCTTAACAAGTCTAGCACCCTGCCCCTTTTTAAATCAAGCTAGGGTTCTAATGAAACTCACAAATCAAGCACAAAAATCAGCTACAATTTACTATCAGGTCCCAATTTAAAATTTAGTAAACGAATCAAAATTTTTGGACAATGCTTTTACAGTAGTTCCTCAAAGTGGACCTATTACAGTAACCACTTTCTGGCGGGTACCCGACACGTTGTACATGATGTTGTACTGTACTACAATCACCATCACTGGTGGACAGTCAGTGGCGTAACGAGCGGGGCTGGGACCTTTTTGTGACAAATTAAGATAAAATGGATGACGTTTTTTGTTTTCTGGCACCAAATTGACCTTTCTGATCCACCACTGCTGAATGCAGTTTCCCCCTCTGAACAATGTCTTATAAGCTAACAAGATGATGATGGGCTAAAATGGGTTATTCACCCCATAAAAAGCCCAAACTAACACCACCTCAAAAGAAAATACACATAGACTCCCAGAGTTAGTACAGAATGTACATGTATCAATGTTTAAAATTGTGAACCGAGCGCCCACTCGGGCTAACCATTCCACTCCTTAAACAACTCCAAGAATTCGCAACCTAGATTCATCAAAGTTTAGTGGCTTGTTGAGCCTGCTCCAAAATGAACTTATCTTTTTCATAAAAGGACTCCATGCCTGAATAGCATACTCAAGGTGAGGTCTGACTAACTGTTTAAATTAAGAACAACTCTTTTAACAAGAAAACAACAATTTCTTATCATCAAATCAAACATCCTATTTGACCTTGCAGCTGCTAAAGCACACTGTTTAAGGCATATTGTAAGCACACTGTTTTAAAGGCTTATTAAGCCATGTCAATCAAGCTTAAGAACTGACCAATATATAATGTAGTGACCATCATATACAGTAGAATAAGTGACTCACCTCTACCATACCCTTGCGTATGTTTCGCAAAACTGTTGACCACTGCATCGACTGCCTCCTTCAGGACAGCTTTGGCCTTCTGGTCAGTCATAGTGCTGGCCGGCCTCAGTGACCCAGCCGGACCGTTCATTGATGCCTGGGCGGCTGCCATCACGGATGCCGGAAGTTGCTGACCCTCTGGTGACCTCTGATGTTGTGCTTTAGCCACCTGTGCTCTTGTTTTGGGTTGTGGGTATGCAGCCATTAGAGTGAAACCATGGGATGGGATGAATTCAAGCTAAAGAATGTTCCTGTCAAAAATAATTCAATAACATTGAGACTTTCAGTAGACCTTATCATCATTCAGACATTCTGTAGGTAATTACCTCTGCTAACGAAGTTGGACGGAGGTATGTTTTCACCTCTATTTGTTTGTTTGTCTGTTAGTCCTCAACATATCTCAAGAACTGACAATTGGATATTGATTAAATTTGCTGTTTTTTTTTTACTGTTGTGTTGCAGGAACAGCAGCTAGAGACAGAGAAGAATGGAAGAGTGTCAAGATCTCATGTGCTTCTTCCAGGTTATATTGTACAGTACTGTACATTGGTGGCACAACAGGGGTGCCCCCCTCTCCCAACAAGATCACTTTGCCCCTACTTGCCCCCCAGAAATTTTTGCAAGTGACATATTTTGTCCAATTTATAGGCTTTTGCCTATGACACAAATTTCTCCTCTCTTAATCCCTATGCCCAAAATCCAGGCGCCGCCACTGCATAACCCATTTCAGATGAAAACATTATAATATACTTTGCTTGAACTGTTGAAACAACTTTGTATACATTTCAAAACAAGACGTTAGAGATGCAAATACTAAATGAGAAACAAAGGCCTGTGTGCCCTTACTATTTTTGCTGACAAGATTTTTTTGGTTCATATAATTTTATCAAATAGTTTTAGTATAACAACTTTGTGCGAAAACATAAATAAAACACCAAGAAATGTTTAGATTATATAATTGTACTTTGCAAGTATTACCTTAATTTTTAGCCTCAAATAATCTAAAACATATTACCCCCGCTAAAATGTTTTAGCCCAGATAGCAGTATTCTAAACTTCGACCATACCTTGGATATCTCGTCAGACAATTTTTACGGAATGAAAAGCAGCCCAGTAAATACTTCGATTAAAGTAACGAAAATCACCGTTAAAACAGTTTTTAAAGACATGGAAGGGCTTCAAACATCTTGAAAGCATTGTGGGCGAAAAAAAGAAGGTAAAATGGGTTTCTTTTTCACAAAGATCTTAAAACTAGTGCCGTCACGACATGGCTCTACTACGCATTGATTATTGTGAAGAAAAATATCGCAATATATTGGTATATCGTGATACTTTTCAAGAAAACTGACTCACGACACAAATTGGTAATATCGCTATTACTTCTTCTATGATGAACGCAAACAAAATGATATGCAGCTCTAGGAGACCACATGATTGCGTGACTATTACGTTCATCACGCATCAGTTTGGTAATGCGAAGTGAGAGCCTGTGAGGCCAATTCTTTTTGCCAACTTACATCAGATTGTGGCAGTGTGGGGTAAAGGAGCATGATTTTTAATTATTTTTTTATGTTTCATGATATTTTTGCACGTTTTTAATGGCATGAATTTAACGTTTAGATTTAATACCGTAACATTAGAATTATAACATACAAAGTAGCCTAGCACAGTTGCGCGAAAATTTCTTTGTTGAGTATTAGTTTTTGGTATCGCGATATGTGTTCAGAGGCATATTTCATGTCGTGGGAAAAGAGATCTCGCGATAATCGACATCTCATGACAGCACTACAAAAAAACTGAGATGCTCCTGTGTTTTAACACAAGGCTTAAATTAAAACAATACAGCAGAGTATAAGTTTTTGTGGTAACCTCGGATGGCCAGCCATCACTAACGGCAGCCACATTATTCATAGCTAGCATCAGTCCGACGGGACTACGGGGAGTACTAACATTAGGCCTAGCCTGAGTAAGTTGGTTTGTTTTTAACGTTAGACCTGGTCCTACTAAAACAGGTCCAAACACGTCCGAGCATGCCCGGGGCGACAAAATACACACCCGGGATAAATTAGTACTTCTGAAAGTTTAAATCTCCGTTACTTAATGTACACATGGAAATACATTTCTGAATGCTAAATTTAACCTTATACTATGAAATGATATCCATTTTGCAATGCGAGCTGCAATCGCCAACTAAGCTCATCTTAAAGTTCAACTGAACTGACCGAACGTGTTGAATTGAGTGATGACACACCAGTAATATGTGAAGCGATGTTTAATGGTGCGGGGTTTCCCCTTTTTCAATTCAATTAAAAGTTATATTTTAGGTTGTGCAATATTATATTAAGTATTGAAGATGATGTTCACATTGGGTATGGTTAACATTGTATATGGTTAACATTGTGTATGGTTAAGATTGTGTATGGTTAAGATTGTGTATGGTTAAGATTGTGTATGTTAAGATTGTGTATGGTTAACATTGTATATGGTTAACATTGTATATGGTTAACATCGTATGGTTAACATTGTATATGGTTAACATTGTATATGGTTAACATTGTGTATATTAACATTGTATATGGTTAACATTGTATATGGTTAACATTGTGTATGTTAACATTGTGTATGGTTAACATTGTGTATGCTTAACATTGTATATGGTTAATGTTGTGTATGGTTAACATTGTGCATGGTTAACATTGTGCATGGTTAACATTGTGCATGGTTAACATTGTATATGGTTAATGTTGTGTATGATTAACATTGTGCATGGTTAACATTGTGCATGGTTAACATTGTGCATGGTTAACACTGTGTATGGTTAACATTGTGCATGGTTAACATTGTGCATGGTTAACGCTGTGTATGGTTAACATTGTGCATGGTTAACATTGTGCATGGTTAACATTGTGCATGGTTAACATTGTGCATGGTTAACATTGTGCATGGTTAACATTGTGCATGGTTAACACTGTGTATGGTTAACATTGTGCATGGTTAACATTATGCATGGTTAACATTGTGCATGGTTAACATTATGCATGGTTAACATTGTACATGGTTAACATTGTATATGGTTAACATTGTATATGGTTAACATTGTGTTTGGTTAACAATGTATATGGTGAATTATGTCCTCTTCCACTTTCAAATATTGTTAATTCAAGAAGGGATAACTTTTGGTTTAATATAGTTGTATAAATGATAGGCCTATTGAGCTTTGAGCTATACATTGTGACAGTTGCACACCCAAGTCTAGAAAAATTAAATATTTTCAAAATCATAAGTCTTGAGAGGTTTTTGTACAAGTTATTTAATTTTGTGTTTCAATTATCTTTTTTAATCTTCCGACAAAGATTCTATTTTCTATTTTTCTACATCGGTTGTGTAATACTGTTGGCAGTGTGAGCATCGAGCTACATGTTTATATTGTGACACTTGCACACCCAAGTGTTGAAAAATTACATATTTTCATAATCAAAAGTCTTGAGATGTTTTTTGTACAAGTTACTGAATTTTGTGCTTCAATGATGTTTGTTAATCTTCCATCAAGTTGTACACCAAGGTTTAGAAAAAAATATTGTTAATCTTATGAATGTGATAAATGTTTATTTATTGAAATTGTTGAAACAGTCTAAATACTGTTTTGTTGCTGGAAATAAAGAAGTTACATTGCTATTTTCACAAATAAAAACAAAATAAAATGGTGAAGAGTTGTAAACTGATCATGAAAGTAAAACACACTGTCCTTTTTAAATATATATATACTTTTTTATATAAATAAGATTAATTAAGATATAGGAATAGAGGTATAGGAGAACATCAGGGCAAGGGACCTGGGCGATAACCAACCAATTAATTGACCACTGGTAAAGTAGCATTGATCCTCATCATATGATGATACAGGTGTTATAAAGACTATATTTCAAAGTGGGGTTGGGGTGTCCACTGGGAATTAAAACCCTGGCAAATATAGCAATAAAGGGTCTTCATTCCACGGGGAGGGGAGGGAGAGAAGGAGTCATTTTCACCCCAGTCATAAACCATGGTATGAAAATTATACATCAATAGTGGTTAGCCCTCAATCAATACCATTAGAGTACAATTTCAATATCCAATTATCTATTCCATCTTCCAATCAGTTTGGAATACAGATTCAGCAATTAACAGTGTACCACCAGTATCCAATCCATTTTTCAATTTTGCACTCAGTTTTGAATGCTGATTCAGCAATTAACAGCGTGTCAACATTTTCCAATCCATCTTCCAACTTTCCGATTTTTGAATGCCGATTCACCAATATTAACAGTGTACCACCACCTGAAAGATTGCAAATCACATGCAGCAGAGTGACTTCAATCCATCGTTAGAAGCTAATGTTAGATCTAACGTTAGACATGTCTAACTGTTAGATCATGCATGCACCTACTGTAATGTTAGGCTTAACTTAGTACCTGTATCAGTGCTATTAGTTTGCTGCAAAAAAGGAAATGTATTTTCAATTTAAGTAAAGAAAATGTGTTTCCATTAGTAAATAATTGAAATTTTAACATTAAACAGCATTAGCTTTGCTCCGGGCATGTTTATTGCAGCCCCAGGCATGTTTATTGCAACCCTGGCATGTTTATTGCAGCCTTCCAGGCATGTTTTTTTTAGAACCCGTCTTCCAGGCATGTTTTAGGCCCAACAGGTGTTCCCAGCATTATAGCAACCTTTGTAGTATACAGTATACAACAAGATATGTAGTCACTTCCTACCTCAACTTTTAAACAATATATGAAAACTCCTTTATTGACCACTCGTGAATCTTTCTCTTATATAACCTACATGTTTTTACTCAACTCACATTTGCCGGAGATTCCCTTCTTCGTTTATAAGCCACATTGTTTGTTATTTTTTTCCAATGAGATGTACAACGATGAATTTTTTACCCCATTGCAGTCACGATATTGTAAATGCCCGACAATTTGCTGCAAAACAAAAAATGTTGCGATGACCTGATTGACATCATAAAGAAACACCACTTCAGTACGCATCATCGCAACATTTCTTTGGTTTGCAGCAAATTGTCGGGCATTTACACTCTCATGACTGTAATGGGGTAGAAAATTCTTTCTAGTGGTCGGACATCCGGGAATGTTGTGGTGCACGGCAACGTACAATGCTGTTTTGACGATCTCAAACTTCACTCAAAGGGGAAAACAAACAGTCAGTTATCATTGCAGTCAATGGGAGACAAACCTAATTTTTGTCATTTGTCAACAAATACTGGACAAAATTTATTTTTCTTCAAACATGTTGTGTATTAGATATTAAATAGTTTAGTTTCCAACATATATGAGTACCATTAATTTTCGCTGACTTGCTGAGGTGACACAGTATTCATAAAAAAATAGTCCGATAAAGTTTCCCTTTTAACTTAGCAAACCCATACTGAGCTCAACACAGTTACGTCGACTCTTGACCTCAAAAATCATATGTACATCTCATCGGAATAAAAACAACAAATAATGTGGCTTATATCAACGAAGAAGGGAGTCTCCAGCAAATGTGAGTCGAGTCAAAAAATGTGATTAAGATTCGCGAGCGGTCAGAAAAAGAAATTTGTACATACAGTTCGAAAATTGCAGAAGAAGGTGACCTACCTTGTTATATGTAATAAGTATATAGGTCGCCATAACGACAGTGTAAGTGCCCAACAATTTGCTGCAAATCAATTGAAGTGCTGCTTCTTCATGACATCATCGCAACATTTTTTGGTTTGCAGCAAATTGTTCGGCTTTTACACTGTCATGACTGTAATGTCAGTAGAAAATTCATCGTAATTACATCTCATCAGAAAAAAATAACAAATACTGTGGCTTATAAACGAATAAGGGAGTCTCCAGAAAATGTGAGTTCAGTCAAAAAATGTAATTAAGATTCGAGAGTGGTCAAAAAAGATAAATCGCGGTAGAAGGTGACCTATCTTGTTATATATGTAATAAGTAGGCTATAGGTTGCCATAACGCTAGGAACGCACTGAGGCCTCTTGATCTGTGTTAGGCCTACAGTAGGCTAACCCAAGTTAGACGCGAAGATCTTCCGCGCACATTTTGAAAAGTTGAGCACAATTTTATGCCATTGGCGCACAAATTAAAAGGTTAGTATTGAACAGTATTGTATTTTAGGTGCAATTTTTTTAATTTTGGGCGCACAATTTCGTCTTAAAAATCTATCTTCTGCACACATTATGCAAACCATGATAATGAAATATGTAGCGGAACTAGGCTATGCGAAGTGGCAATACGATAGGACTACGACTGACGTTCGCGTAGTGGCACAAACATTTGTTTTGTACACCATATCCCTTTTTACTACATACAAGATCAGTAGAAAATATTACTTACAATGCTGCAAGAGGATTCCTAGAAAAGGAAGTCCATGGATGTTCAAAAACTGTACAAACTTTCCAATCAATTCTGGTTATTGGGCTTTAGATTTTTAAGACAATGCACCTTTTAAGTTCTGTTTGATTAAACTTCTGAAATATAAACTTAAAGGGCGCCGTCTAATAGTAAGTGGCGCTTAACTGTTTTTTTTGTTTTTCTTTCTTTTTCGCTGGCACTTGTCGGAGAAAGGTCAATATCGAGTATTCGGTCATCCGGGCATTTTAAACATCCGGGAATCTTTGTCGGTGAAAACAGGCTACGATTTGCGCACAACTGAACACCACGCTTTCGCCTACATACGCACGATACATATATTTCAAACTTCGAATTGATCTTTTCTACGACATTTCCTTCAAATTTGCAACAATTTCCTGCAAAATTTTCGAGCGAGCGTAGAGATTTAAGCCTTTAAAGGTGACTGATTTCACACTGGCTGTAATGGTAAACTGCTTTGTTTTCACCGATAAACTGGTTGTTCAGATTTATGCACGTTATTATGACGTCATCCTCGAATATGGTCTCATTTTGTCTGGGTATGAAAAAGTGTCAAATTTGCACCCCCTTTTCCGGGTGTAAACCAAAATAGGCCTATATACTGTAAAATGCTTAAGAGAATATGCTAAAAGCTACCCCTTTAAAATGTATTAGTATTTATTATTGGTGGGGCTGGACTAATGTTTACTGGTGTTTATTGCGCGTCCGCTATCCAAGCGCAAAGCGCGAGATTTTAGGTCCATGGGCTTGCTTAAAGGTCTTTGGTAGGATCCAGGCCCGAGAAAGCCAGTGCCTTTTGAGAGTCAAAATTCTAACTTCAGTTCATTTGGAGAAGTAGCGAAACAGGACTTTTAAAAAAGGAATTTTTAGTGGTGGGTCAATTTATGGCAAAAATGCTAGTCATCCAGGGGCGAAGCTGTCAGTGTATTTGAACCCTTTTGACGGTCTAAAATGATCTAACTTCAGCCCATTTGGAGAAGTAAAGAGACAGGACTTTTTTTTTAACTTTTTTTTTTTTTACAGGTGCGCCAATTGATGGAAACAATTGTTCGATAGACAATGAATTATTAAAGTAGAATTCGAATCAGCGTAAACGTGACGGGTCCCCACCTTCAAAAAAAATGACACAGGCATCTCTAATCTGTAATCTGTAACAATACTGCATAGCACTCCAGTGGTGGAGTCAAGCACACAGGAACTGATGTGCGCATGTACTGTAGTTGGTGGCGTTAATCATTGGCATTGCATGAAAGTGCCCATTGAAAGTAATTTTCCCCTCTAAATCATGTAAAAGTAATTTTTCCCGCCAAATTATGGCTAATAAACCTTCTTTACTTTTCATTTTGTTCGTCACTGCCCCAAATATGCAAGATGGCCCACCAATAAGCCTATGCATGTGAAAAAAAAAAAAAAAAAAAAAAATTGTATAATGAGATGATACCACTGGCGATAAATAATTTTATGGGAACACTCAACTTAATTTGAAAGCATAAACGGCAGTATATGGCATATTGCTGAAATCACGATTTCCCATGATCCTCTGGCAACCCAACTAAAATTTTCACAAAAAAAAATGATCGGTCCGAAAATTGTTAGTGGCGGCGTCTATTTAATTTGAAATTTGGACAATTTTATACCACCCTGTAAACCGGGAGATTTACGACTAAAATTCGAAATAATTGGAAACTTTTAAAACAATATGCAGTAAAATCGAAGCATTTAAAACCAAAGTTTTTGAATATTTGAAAAAGATTTTTAATATTTTAGATCAAACAGTCTGTCACAATCGAACATTTAGGACAATACCTCTGAAAAATCGACAAATTTTGAATCAAGATTTTGAAATATAAGGATATTTTGGACCATATTTTCATGGTTTTTGATTAATTTAAAATGTTTTTATATAACAATGCAACTACACGCCCATATTCAACTTCTAAAGGCCAATCTATCGTGATTAAAATGTGGCGGCGTACATTTTATTCCCAAAACGATTATGATTGGTTTATCAATTTAAGTGCACATTTAACCATTGTGTTTCGACCAATCAAAACACAAGAATTGAAACATATTAACCCCCCGCGTTATAGAGATGATAACTGGCCTTTAAGATACACATGTCGTAGATAATACTGTTATGGGCACTATTTTGCTTCTGCAAAACAGAAAATAATACATAACGAGTCTGGTGGATTGTTGAGGAACATCAAGGAAATTATATCTTGTAGATTTTAGTTCAGCCCTTTTAGCATCATCATCAACTGTCATCCAACTTTCAGTAACAGCACAAATATCAATATTGTTATCAATTATATAATCCATAACAGGTACTACTTACAATTTTTGTTCGCTTCCGTTTTTGCTTCATATTTTCCTTTAAGTTTTATATATTCACAGGGTATACGAAAAGTAACTTTAACGTTAACACTAACTGATTGTAGGTTATACTCAGACAAAACCTACGTAGCTGATATAAAGTGCTTACTGCAAATCCTAGTGCAAACCGTAGGGTGAAAGCCGGCGGAAGCCTTTGCAGAAAATTGCTTAAAGAGGGAGGCTCGTCTTAATAAAATACGGTAAAATTGGGGGATGCAATATTTTGACGTCACTTCCGGTTGTGGACGCAAGATCCGATCCACTGTCTGTTTGTACCACAGTACAGCCAGACACTAGCGATGCATGTACGTTGTGTGTGCCGAGTTACATACACAGCGCATTACGTTACTGTGACGAGAAACTTGTGTTTTTTTTCAATGCGTTTTTGTCAGAAAGCGAAATATCAGTATTATAATATTACAATAATAGTCACCAAATGAAAATTACTAAGAAAAAAAAGAAGAAAGAAGATGAAAGCAAAAGTCGCAATAAACGATTCTACCTGAGCTCGAACTTACGACTGTTGTTGATTGGAGGGGAAAAAAATGCTTCAGATCGCCTTAAGCAACTGGGCTAACTCGTGCAATAAACTTCAGCGCGTTTTAAATAAGTATATACCTTGCAATACGAGACAACGAATCGCGCAGCAAAATTTCAACCAATCAAACAATTTGAAAGGAATTCTAGATATTGTGCACCTATGACGATTTCGCCTCTTTAACTGGTATCAAATCCAGGAGCCCTGCGCTTTTGATAGCAAAAAATTGCTTAAAATTGTGGCATTAGTTGTTCTGCTCCTTAAAGTTTCTAATAGTCCGACCGAACTGATAAATAACCAGGTCGGGTCAGATTTTTCGTCTTTATTTTCTTTATTCTAAAAACCTTAGTTGTTGTGGAAGTCGATGCTGAGTATCATATTAGCCAAGGGCGTAGGAAGCGGGGGGTCTTTAGCCCCCCCAATCAAAATTCAGGGGGCTAAACTATGCTTTAGCCCCCCCCTACTTTTCATATACATAAAACCCCTTATAAGACCTATTTATACCCACTTTAAATAATATAAGTTTATAGGATATTGTCATATGTTCTAATTTCTTCGATTATGTTGAGAAAAAAAAAAGGTGATGCAATTTCGATGGAGACTTTATTATTTCTTAGCGCCCTCATAATCATGTTGAGCTGATCGAAGCTGTATTAAACATAACATTTGCGTGCTACCGCAGACTCTGAGTGCGAGCAGCATAATTATTTTTCCCAGGAGTGTTTGAATATAACTGTACATGTATAAAGAGAAAGAAATGCTTTTTCATAGAGAAAGAACTGTTTTGTTATAGGCTGGACAACTCCTTACTTAAATTGATCCCACGGGCTGACGGGATATACCTGAAAACAGCTTCCCTCTTGCTTAGATATGTCAAAGAAGGTTGTTTTATAGATGTAAGCTTGAACATTTTGAATAAACATGTTTTACAGACTAACACGTGTCTTTCCTTTTTGCGTATCTGCCTGGTCTCTTTTTTAGCTCCATGGCCTGGAGTCTACGATCGAATCCTTTTTGTAAAAAGTGATAGACCTATACAAACAAATCTAGATATTTAAAACGGCCTCTTATTGACTAGGCTTGGGGACCCCAACTTAACCACAACTTGTGCCTTTCATGATGACTGTTAGCAAGTCTGTTAGGGTTCAAAAAGAAGATAACAAGAATATCACTTTTTCATTCTTCTTTGAAAAAAAAAGTAAAAAAATACCCACAGCAGCAAACATGCCCATGAAACCATGCCAAAAACGAGGCTTCTGGGTGGTGATGGGGGTCGAGTCCTTGGAGAAATTAAACTTCAGCCCCTTCCCCTCCCCCAAGAAAAAAATTGTTCCTACGCCACTGATATTAGCAATGGATGAAGTCCTTATTGTGTGGTTATCTTAATGAACTTGTCTCCCTCTTTACTACAGTAAGTTTGTGCTTATCATTTTCTGGAACAAGTTTTTAAGAAGAAGGACAAGTCATGGTATTCTAGGTGCAAAGCCCTGGTATGGGTCCTACGTTTCTCGTGTATTTAATAGCAGAAAATTCAGTGCTTCAAATTGTGTCAAACCTAGAGGCGAAACCTCCGGAAGCCCTGTGCTTCTCGTGATTTTGGTAGCAAAACATTTGCTGAACATTGTGTCAAATCTAGCAGTCTAAGGGAGAATCCCTGGTTGGGACCATGGGCATAGGAGCTCAAATTTATTTAGGGGGCAAAGGAAATTGCCCCAAAATCTCAAATTTCCAGGCGCAAAATTGGCAAAAGGAAGCACCCATAAAATACCCATTTGCATTACAAAAGTGTCTTGTTTGGTATTTTTGGCCGAACTTCTTTTTAAGCTTTGCCCAAAAATAGTCTATTTTTTCAATTTGGGGACAATTGCCCCCTCCCCCTCTCCCCTCCTCCCCCATCCTGACCCCGTTTCCCTTCTAGTGACCCATGGGGCGAATTCTGCAGAAGCCCCGCGTTTCTCGTGATAACAGGTTATTGTATCAAATCTA
>JAIGNY010001859.1:0-21793 GCA_020152595.1 Chiridota heheva
AAAGCTTTGAAAATAATATAAAGATTTACTCACTAACATATATTACATAATATATTAAAGTTGTTACATACATTTAGCATTTATTTTGACACAATTAAGACATGTCATTTAACCAGAGGCACTGACACTGAGGACCGTGGTGGAGGAGCATGCCCTCAATATCGTGTAAGCAGCACATTTCTTAAGAAGTCTTTTACCTGTTCCTGCTGCACGGTACTGGTGAAATGAGCACCGTTAGTACTGACGCAAATGGGACCGGTAGTACTGAAGTATGGGTATTTTTACAGGTGACTACCCAAAAGTGGCAAATATGAAATATAACATACAGTACCATAAAATTGTACACCAAAACTTATTCCCACATTACAAGGACCTTCTTGTTTTAAACATGAAAACATTAATATACACCTGATCTCTAGGTTAATAAGATCAAACTAATTGCCTGATTACACCTCCAGAATCTCCGATATTCTGTTTGTTAACACAAGTTTGCAACTTGCGGTGAAAGTTTATTTAACTCTAAATCTACAACACTGTTTTTTTTATATTTATTTAATCTATATTTTATTTATTTCAGTGTGTGTGTGAGTGGGGAGGCGGGGAGGGTATCACAAAACCACGCTAAAATACAACACATCGCCATACAAAAGTATCCATTTGGACAAAAAGTGAGGATCTAGTAGAGTCAAAATATGAAAAAAAGTGACCTTTACCCCAAAAAATTGCAAGAAAAGGTTTTTGGCAGTTTTATCAAGTATGGGGTCTGGAGAAGAACATATTAAAGTTGGCATTGATCGGATCTCCGGAAAGGGTTTAAACATGACGTCATTAAAAGATGGCCGCCGATATTAGAAATCGCTAGAAACTAGGCATAAGTCTGTAATTTAATAGTTTCTAATCATTTTGATAATTAAAATTATCACTAAAACTAAATATCTTGGCACCAACATAACTTTTGAAACTTTTCTTGGCATCATCAATAACGTCAGGACGTTATCCGTGACGTCAGGACGTGACCTATGACGTAATGACGTGATCTATGACGTCAGAATATGGTTTATTTCTAATATGTGTGTTCCTGTCCAGATTTGATGGCGCAGGGAGACATTTAATGATTTAAAAGAATTTCAAGTCATTTCTGAAGGGTGGGGACCCTAAATTGATAGCAGTGATAGCTCCGTTACAACTGGGGCTGGGGGTTCAAATGCACCGTCACTTTCGATCAAGGTTTTGATAGACAGTCTGTTCGCCATGGGCTATTTCTCCTCATATAGTGAAGTGCAAAGGTTTGAGAAAAACGCCGCTTCTTCAGTGGCTCCTGATGTTTTAGGTGAGGACAAAGATATGCATGATATGATGCTTTTATTTGCCGCGGATAACGTTGACCACAACATAGTGACCCTGGATGGAAAGGGATCATTTCATGGTATGGGGATGGTAGCAGCCATAACACCAGGCACACGAACCAGGCACACGAACCAGTCACACTATTCCGAGGAGAAAGATGTCTGACTTTAACATAGTTGATCAGACGAAGATTGAGATCCAGGATTACCGCTTCCCAAAGAACACTCTTCGTAGCATTAAGTTCACGTCTCTGCCACTCCTGAATGTTGTTGATCATAAGATTGATGTATTGTGGGAGATGTCCTTCCGCTTCAAGCAAACACTACCAAATTGGCAAGGAGTGAGGCACCTGCTACACAAGGACTGTCTCCACCTAGACAATCATCAGTAGTGTTCCTACCAATGATTGATATGAACCCTGGAGATGAGACATGTATCTTCTCTACACTCGACTATATATGTGCTCTTGCTTCCAAGCACAGTGTCCCACCAATTGTAACCTTTGATCAGCCACTCTTTGAAAAACTTTTGAGATTATACATGAAGTTCAAGATGGTAGTCCACTCCAGAGACGTTATTTTGTTATTGGGTAGCTTTCATACTTTCATGAATTTGTTTAGCCAGAAACACTGATGGATGGAAGTGGACTAAGGGAAATCCTGGAGAGAGTGTATGGTGAGAAACGCTGTAACACATACAGACATATGATGAGCGGCAAGCTGTAACGCATTTCGTGGACATCTTCCTGTTAAGCAGTGTCTCACGCATCAGATAGTGACTAAGGTAATTGAAGCCGATCCAAGTTTTGAAGATCTAGTTAAAGAGCTGGAGAGAGTGTATACTCAAAAGGAGACTGGTAAAATAAGTTTAGATGCACTGCTGAAAGCAGACTGCATGGAAAGAATTTCCAATGCTCTCACTTCAAAAAAGTGAATTATCCAACAACTCAGAAACAAGCAAATTGTGGATTAACTATCAACGAATGTTGGGAGTTACACAGGAGCTTATCAAGGCTGATCGCACAGGGTCATGGCAAATGCATCTCCATGCTATATATGACTGTTTGCCAATATTTGCTACTGCTCAACACCCTAACTATCTGAAGTCTGTTTATCTTTACTTACAGAAGATGAGGATCTTGAAAGTGGAAAGTCCCAGTGTTTGTGAAATTCATGTTATTCGACGCAGCAAAATATACTGGGGCTGGCCTTAGTCCTGACTTGTGATCGTTGCAGACACTAATGCAGTCGCTTAGAAGCACCGGTGGGCTACCAAGAGGAAGTGGCATGTCAGACCATCAGAGGGCCGTTTGGGCAATGTCTGCCCCTGCATCTTCCGCCTACAACTACGCCATGCAGGAATTCTGTCAGACATCATATGCAACAAGTAAAGCACAAGGAGGCATCTGCTTCTCGTATGGACAGGGATATGAGAGACTTAGACAAACTTGCGACGAAGCTAGGGCACTATTCTCCATTTTCCAATGAGGCAACCTTGCGCAACATTATCACAGGGATAAATGCTGATGAGGGTGTCAATGTTAAAGAACTTTTTCAATGCAGGCAGAGACACAGTAAAACAAATGGAAGGACACCCAGTCTTCTCATATTCCCACAAAAAAAGAACACTAAAGTGAAGACATTAGCATCAGCTCAAGCTGTCAGTTACAGAGGATCGAACCATTGATCCAGCTCTGTATTGTTTCAGAGGTTCCTTGTGGTATCGCAGTCAGGTGACCTTTGCCTTAATGAAGTAATGCAATATGAGCTCTCCCTATCCACCATCCTTATTTGAAGGAAAAATATCTTTGAAAACCAGATAAAGCACATCTTCTGGAAGCTTTGAAAGACCAGAAACTTCCTTATCAGATGGTGTTGTTCTTTCAGTCCATTCCAAAGACTGATCACTATGTTCTTGACGGAGGTTGCCTCCTACATCGATTGAAATGGACTGAGGGGAGCACTTACACTTCAATTGCAGATTCGTATGCATCTTTCAAATTCGAACTGTATGGTAATGCCATTGTTGTCTTTGATGGGTACAATGGAAAACCATCTACAAAAGACAACACCCACCAAAGACGAAGCCGAAGTCAGGGTCACTAACAAGGTCGACATTGTGAGTCAACCAAATTTCTGGGGAAAAGAGGATTTTCTTTTTCAAAAACAATGAATAAACAGGCCCTTATTAACCTGATGACGAAATACTTGAGTCAGAAAGGCTGCAACGTTATTCAGGCTGAGGGTGATGCTGATGTCGATATCGTAAAAGCAGCAATCACAATGGCATCCTTCAAGTCAACAATTCTCATCGGGAAAGATACAGATCTTTTTGTTTTGCTCTTGTATTATGGAACCACGAATGACTGCAAAGACCTGTACTTTAGATCAGACAAAAGTAAACCAAATGTGTATAACATTAAAGTTCTGAAACTGTTACTAGGGAAGAAGTGTGCTCTGATCTGTTGTTTGCCCATGCCTTTTCCGGATGCGACACTACCTCACGATTTTTTTGGCTTGGAAAAGAAGCCCATCTTCAGAAAGGTCATCAAGGGCAAATCTGTCTTGCGTGCTTGTTCCAAAATCTTTCACACCAAAGGCAAATCCAGAGACTGTAGAAACCACCGGCTGCAAACATATGCTTTCATTGTTTAATGGAACTCATTCTGACTCTCTGGCATCATTGCGCTACAGCTTCCTTTGCTAAAAAAGTGCCACAGCAAAGACTTTGTGGCACCGAAAGGCTGCCCCCAACACATCAGCCACAAAACTTCACTTGCAGAGGTATATCTTCAAGTTATGGTGTGGATGTGTACGGACGGTGGCATGGATCCTACAGACTGGGGCTGAAGTGTACAAGGGGTCAACTGATTCACTCATGATGGACAAAAGCCCTGCTCCTGAAAGTCTGTTGAAAATGATACACTGCAAGTGCTCGACAGGTTGCCGTACACTCAAATGTAGCTGCAAAAACATAGCCTTGAATGTACCCAAGCCTGTGGACCTTGTCAAGAAGACACTTGTGATAATATATCCCTCAACCCAGTATCAGATGATGATGGTATTGAAGGCTGCATGTGACTGTAAAGGTAATATAGTAAGGATAACGCCAGCTGGTCAGCTGAAACACTAGAAATTACCAAACAAACCAATATGTGCATTTATGTTTTCTAATCTATAACTGCATAAGGAAAACATTAAATGTCGATATTAATTCATTTAGTGGTTGATGATATTAAAATCTATATTGCAATGAACACGAATAGATGACAAAAAGTTAGCTATTAAAACCGCAGCTCATCCAGGGCATCACAGTGAAAGAATCATGATATTAAGAAAAATACATGACATACTGACGTCATAGGACGTCATAGATGACGTCATAGATGACGTCATAGACGACACCATTACAGCATAATGTCACACAGGTACATTGGTCAGATTGAAAAATTAACAATCATGTAAGATACTGATGCCTTAAACTTGATTTCATACTTAAAGATGCCAGAAACCGTATGCAAATCATTGAAATTAAGCATTTTATCACATTTTGGCAGCCATTTTGTATGACGTCATATTTAGACCCTTTCCGGTGGTCAGATTTTTGCCAACTTTTAGTATGTTAATCTCCAGGTCAAATAGTACCAAAAAATGCAAAAAAACCTTTTCTTGCAATTTTTTTGGGGTTACGTGGTATATTGACTCTACTAATGGGGAAACCCTTGCTCTCCTCAAATCCCACCCATGCTCAAACTATTTGAACCATTGGGCCACCAGGCAAGATACCTCCACTTTTTCAAAGACTGACAAAAGCGCCTTTTTTTAAATGAAAAGTGTCACTCAGTTACTGCCCAAGTTTAATCGATATTTACGAACGATCTGACTTGTACGTTTTACTGGTACACCTGCTGGGTATTTTAATGTAGGTATGTTGAACACATATGGTTGGAATTTGGGTCAGTCGCGGAAATTTCGAAATGACCAAAACAGTGATACATTTTAACCGAAAATTCAATAAAACGACGCCACATATTCCGAATCGATCATCATATATTGTCTCAAAGGATTGGAGATTTTTTGGATTATTGATTAGTCAATGTTTTTGAAAATAATCACAATTTTTTGAAAATCAGCCCTATCATGCTACGTATGGCATATTAGACGGATACATACGGGGGTTAATGTGCACCACCCCCAGGACTCTTCCAAACCAACTTTTTAGCTTCTTTTTTATAGTCCTAAAACACATTCACGATGTTAAAAAAAAAATTCGGCACTCTGGAGATATTCAAGATGGCGTCCAAAATGGCGCCAAAAATGGACAATTCTCTAAAAAGTCATATATTGGCCATAAGCAATAATTATCTTTAAAAGAAACCTCAAATATTATTATAGGAGCTGTTAGGAACACTTGCAACCATATTTATTTTTTGCATAACTTTTGCCATATTCCAAATCCAATATGGCGGCCAATATGGTGTCAAAATGGCTGCCAAAATGACAAAATTATAATTTAAAAGTCATATATTGTCCATAATTAAAAAGAAAGTACAGAATATTATTTTAGGGCCATTGGGAACTCTTACCAACCATGTTTGTATTGTTACTATTTTCTAAATCATAGATGGCCGATGGGAAAATTGTTTTGTATGCATCAATTTGGTCTGCATAAATCCAATTTACCCGTTTAAATCCCAAGTCGGTATCGCAGACCGTTTTTGCAGAGTCCTATTCCGAAAATTTTAGACTGAGTTAGCAACAACACTACAACGTTAAAATGGCTCATTTAATGGAGGAAAACATAACCTTTAAAAAAAGTTGAAGACCCAGTACACACACAAGTCTCAATTCCCAGAACCAAAGAGCACTCTCTCAAGCTAGACACACCTGCTCCATTGCCACCTTTTCATATTGCAAAGAGAAAAGGTCCTAACATAGACCTACAGAATGTCCAGCAGCCAGAAGAAAATTTGGCTTTGTTACAGAGAGCTTTAACAGTGTACTTCATCTGGGCTTTCTGTCGAAAAGCAAGTAGTACTGACAAGCAGCAGATACCAGCACTGTGTGGGTTCATTTCTGCCATTGGATGCCCCCCAAGTGAACTTACCACCATTGACTTTTATCCGTCCATTACCAAGCCTATCACAGAGTACAATGTTGTGAAAGAACTGTTGCGTCAATGCGAGAAGGCTACTGAGGAAGTTGGACAGCGTTACACAATAACTACATTTGACCTTGGTGTAATCATGAAAGCCATGCCTATCATAGGGACAACCCTGCAGCTTACAAGAACCACATCGTCCTCGTTGGAACCTTCCATACCATCATGAACTACTTGAATATGCTTGGACATAAGATGGCTGGTTCGGGCTACTCTGAGCTCATTATAGAAGCAAATCTCACAACCTCTGGCTGCCTGAAAGGAGTTCTAAATGGCAAAGCGTATAGCAAGTCCATGTGGTGTCTGAAAGTAGTAAGTGAAGCCTTAGAACAACCACTTCTTTCAGCTTATATCGCCAAGAGGGATGAAACTGCTCACGGCCCCACAAATGCAGATGCTCTGGATGCCTTGATAACACTCTGTAATGCTGAGAACTTTAATGCTGTTCTTCAAGATCCTACAATTCAGCAGTATCTGAATGACTACACGGTGTTCCAAGAGCGAGTCCGAAATGGAGAACTAGGAAAGTCCGCCAAGTTCTGATATCTTTTTTTGGATCATGCACACCGTATCTTCATGCTGCTCTATGCAGTAAAGACAAACAATCTGAAATTGTACCACAAGTGCATGGCGGACATGGCAGACTTGTTCTTTGGCTTTGAGAGGAATCAATTACTCTAGATACCTCACCTGGTTTGATGCAATTCTCGCCAATATTGAGGTCAGTCATCCAGGAGCTACTCGATTACTAGAGAAAGGAGCCATATCCGTTGCCAGGTCTAGAATACCCGGTAACTTATGTACCCGTAGACAAGACGATAGAGGAAACCTTCATGAAGTTTGCCAAGTCCAGTGCTGGTGCTGGTGGAGCTGGCCTTACTGGAATCTTAGAGAACTACGGTGCTTACCAGCGATGGATTCGGACGACATCAGAACGTAGTAAGTACTACCAGGCCACATTGGAGATGTGTGACATGTGTCTTGACAATGATAACGCCAAGTGTGGCAAGCACCGTGAGCAACTCCAGACAGAAATCAAGAGGAGTGAAGCTGCAGTACAATGAGTAATGGATGCCATAGAAGGCTTCTCAACCCATTCGACATAGCAGACAAAGACCGCTTGTATGTGATTTCATCTGGCAATCCCCATACCTTCTGAGATAAAACATGATGTTCTAACTGCTGAGGAAGCTGGCAGGTTGGAGAGGAGAAGTTTGTTGAGGGAGAGGCTAAAGAAAAAGATGACGACGAAGGACGAAAGGAATTCTTTGACCCGTTGAAGAAGTTAAAGCTGAAGACCATGCAAAAGTTGAACAAGAAAGTTAAGCTAACATCTGCTCAAGGAAATGCTTTGAAATATCAAGAGCAGGGGATATAGCCTTTCAAATTCTTGTGAAGTCACAGATGCTCTCTCAACCTGTAAGCATTGATGAACTGATGAATTACTGCATTACACCAGTACCTCATGCTCAGGTACTCCCCGATGGCTTCATGGCAAAAACCAACAAAGCAGCAGCAGTCCACTTCCTCACAAGCGACGTGCCTCAAGCTTCCTTACCGTCCAGAAATGCTGGAGAAACACTCTTCATTGAAGATGGAAATGCCCATTTCCATACATTGAAGGATCTGCCTCCAACCTTCAAGCAAATTTCTTTCAAGCTGCTTGACCAAATAAGCCATAAGCCAGATGTAATCTTCTCAACTGACATGTATCTGGAAGAGTCCATCAAAAGTCAGGAGTGGCTTCGCCGTGGCTGCAGTGAGAAAATCCTCTTGGAAGGCATCAACACCAGAAAGCCAGCCAATTTCAAGGTCTTTCTGCAGAATGACGAAAACAAAAAGCAGTTGTGTCAGCTCATGCTTCGCTCTTGGAGTAGTCCAGAAGCAGCACGACGTTTAGTAGGAAGGAAAGTTATACTTGTGGTTGAAGGTGTTCCGTTCTTGCTAACATCTACCGACGGTGCATCTGTGCAACAACATGAAATCCCAGGGCTTAGATCTAACCAAGAGGAAACAGACAGCCGAGTGATCCTGTATTTGTTTATGCCAAGGAACATGGTTACAAACAGGCAGTTGTACACAGCCCAGATAGCGATATCTTCTTCATATTGTTGTACTATGCAGAGAAATTGCGTCCACTGACTGTTCTGTTTGACACTGGCAGTGGAGTTAACGGAGACTCCTTGACATCGATGACATAGCAAAAGACTTGGGACCACATACTGTGAGGCACTTCTCGGCATTTACTGCTTTACTGGTAAAGATTGCAACTGCGCTTTTAAAGGAAAGGGAAGAAAATTCCTCTGAAGACACTTGAAAGAGGCCACGCTACCAAGACTCTTTCGTGAAGTTGGGCAATAGCTGGGAAGTTGAGGAGAGTCTAGTTGATGAGCTGGATGAGTTTGTGTGTGCTCTATATGGCTTTCCTAGACTTAAGCATGCCAATCAAGTTCGATGTGCAATGTTGAAGAAGATGGTTGGCGAAGGAGAGACCATCAAGCCATCCAAAGTAGATTTGTCCAGGATGCCATCTTGTAGGCAGTCGCTGATCCCACACATCAAACGTGCAAATTACAGGGTAGCTCAATGGAAACAGGCACACATACCCATACTTGAAATCCCGCCTCCTACAGCACATGGATGGGCTCTTTGAGATGGATACATTGAGCCAGTGTGGTCAGAGGGACCTATCTTGCCGTCATGTCTTCAAGATATATTGGCTGATGACACTGAGGAGGATTCATCTGATAAAGAATATCCTGAGGAAGATGGTGTTCCAGATGAATCAGATTATTCCAGCCCTCAGACTCTGATTCTGACAGTGACTGATTCATTATAAACACAGGTTATTTCAAATGTATGAAATATGAACATTGTAGAAGAAACTAGTAACTCTTATGAACAGATAAGCGGTGGACATTCGCTATATAAAATGTCCATATGTAAGCAATTTTTTCATGATTTTCTTTTTGATATACTTGGCGGCCATTTTGGATGCCGTACTGGCTGCCATATTGGATTTTGAACATGGCAAAGTTATGCAAAAATATAAATATGGTTGCAATTGTTCACAACACCTTCTAGAATAATATTTTGAGGTTTCTTTTCAATGATAATTATTGTTTTGGCCAATAACTTTTGATTTTTAATTTTACCATTTTGACGCCATTTTGGACGCCATCTTGGCGCCATATTGGATTAGGAACATGGCAAAAAATATGAATATGGTTGCAAGTGCTCCAAAAGCTTCTAGAACAATATTTTGAGGTTTTCCTTTCAATAAAAATTATTATTTATGGCCAATATATGACTTTTTATAGAATTTTACCATTTTGGACGCCATATTGGACGCCATTTTGGACGCCATCTTGAATATCGCCGGAGTTACGAGATTTTTCTTTTGTTAACATCTTACATGTGTTTTAGGACCATAAAAAGAAGCTAAAAAAGTTGGTTTGGAAGAGTCCTGGGGGGGGGGGGGTGCACATTAACCACCCGTATACACCCGACTATATAAACAAACTCAGCTGATCGTTTGTTTTCACTCCGGCGGCGCGCAGTAACTATGCGGTCTGATGACCTCAGGTCACGAAGTTCTCGGATATCCAACCAGATGAATAGGACGAATGACGTCACGCTCTCTGGCTATACTTAAAGGTAATACCAGAGAGTGTGACGTCATTTGGCCTATATTTCATATAAGCCGAAGGCCGAGAGTAGAACCTATACTTCAGAGGCGTGATACTTTTTAGTTCGTCTTCCACCCATGTTGGTTCCAAGAGGGCAATAAAATAGACAAACTGCTAGTTCAACCTAAAAAGTATGAATTGAAATTCTTTACATACTAAGATTAATTATATTTATCTTAGTTTTAATCATCAAGATTTAACTTTCATTTTATTTCTAACAAGAACCCCAAAACAACGAATTATTTGTACAGTACATGCAGGACGACAACACTTTAGCGCAGCGTTAGATTGTAGACAGGCATGTATTGCGCTTACTAACTTAGGCCTAAGTATATTTAAAGAAAAATACTACGCAAACAACTTTTTTGATAAGGGCTAAATGATGAAAACTAGTAGATGTCTTGAACAATTTCAGTAGACCTTAAATAATGGGCTATCATAATTGTGCCAGTTTGTTGTTGAAGTCTGATCTGAAGGCTAATGCCGTACGTATGCCGTTAGTTTAACCTTAATTGATCGACGTAAACGCTGACAAATATGGGCAATGATTTCAGTTTTATTTAGGAAAAAGAATAAGTTGCTTATAAAATCTTATTTTATTTAGATATGTACGTAGCGATTAATTGCTTTTAAAAAGCGTTGCTGTGGTAATCATAGGCCATTCATGAATTGTCCTTCTCCTTACAAATTTGTTCTAGCAAATCATAACCACAAACTTGCTGTAGCAAATAGTGAGACCATTTTATCTTAATTAAAATAACCACACAATAAGGACTTCATCTATTGCTAATATGATACTCAGCACCAACTTCCACAACAACTAAGGTTTTCAGAATAAAGAAAATAAAGAGGAAAAATCAGACCCGACCTGGTTATTTATCAGGTCGGGTCTGACTGTTTGAAACTTTAAGCAGCAGAACAACTAATGTGTGTTGGGTAGCCAGGCTACAAGTAATGTAACGTTAGTGTACTCTGGCCTGGGCTACATTGTCAGTTCGAGCAGCCCGAAAAACTGGGTACTTTGAAATACCCAAAAGTTGGGTACTTTGATGTATTACGTCATCGCATGAGCCTACACATTTGACTAGCCCACACTAAACATATGGGGTTTCTCATTTTCCGCTCCGGATTGTCCAAAATTTCATTGGATATCCTGAAATTTTGGAGACGGATAGTAAATAGATATTCAAAACTTTTTGCCGCTGTTTTTTGAAATTCATCGTGGCGTTTTTAAGAAAATGAACAAAACAGACTGCCCATAATCTGTTTTATTCATTTTCTCAAAAAGGAGACCGTAAATTTCAAAAAAGCGGCAAAAAGTATTTAACATCTATTTACTATCGTCTCCAAAATTTCAGGATATCCATTTAAATTTTGGACAATCCAGAGCAGAAAAAGAAAAATCCCATATAGCGTGGGATAGTCAAATGTATAGGCTCATGCAATGACGTCATACATCAAAGTACCAATTTTTGGGTACTTCAAAGTACCCAGTTTTTCGGGTTGCTCCCGAACTGATTGTGTGAAACCATTTGCAATTTGGTAGCCTAACGTTAGGTATTGATGTGAGAAAACTTCAAGCCTTCAAGTTCCTCATCGATTTGTTAATTAGAATTTGTAACAACATGCTCATTTCAAGCTTATAATATTACTTTTATGTCGTTGCAATTTGTTGTTTACTTTTGCTGTTTTGTTATAAAGGGATCATCTCCATTTTCCCACAGACTCAAGAAAGACGGCTTCCAGATCATTTATACATGTTATAGTAGAGTTAGGTAAAGTTAATTAATAGTCACATACTCACTGTACACGCGCATCTACTATGAGACATTAGTTATGTGTACACTAACAACATTTACTGGATTAGAAGACATTGTACAGTTAGGCCTATGTGTATCAATAAACGTCAGCAGTCATTAACAAAAAAAAGAAAACGTCAGCTACTATGTGTATCAATAAACGTCAGCAGTCATTAACAAAAAAAGAAAACGTCAGCTACTTAAAAACAAAAGAAAATAGTAAATGTCTGTCTTGATACGTAGGATAGGGCGAGTGACGCCACGCTCTCTGGTTAAACACGGTTTGAAACTGTCTATCAAAACCGAGTTTAGCTGGACGTGATTACTCCAGTGCTTTGCCCAATCAACTTCTGGGGGAATTTTCTCTTTACTTACCAACCAATCGACGAGAGTTGCTGGATGAAAAGCAACAATGCCAGTGGCGCAATTAGAGGTCTAGGGCCGTGTGAAATTTAGGTTTGGGGCCTATGGTTAGATAACAAACATATTGCAGTGTCATTAGTCGTGCCCCAAATCTTGAATCTTGCTCGGGGCCCGTGCTGTTTACCATCCTATTGTTGCGCCACTGAACAATACGTATACGTGATTACCAGAGCGTGACGTCATTCGGCTTATATTTATTTATATTCGTCCTGTATGTACTGTAAAAGAAATGGTTGTTTATGTGTTCTTCTTAGAAATAAAATGAACAATAATCTTGATTAAAAGACATATATGATTAAAACTAAAATGATTATAATTAATCTTTGTGTGTAAAGAATTTCAATTTTTATTTTTTAGGTTAAATTTGCAGTTTGCCTATTCTTTATTGTGTCCAATTTTCAATGTACCGACATATATGCTGGCCTCTGTTATAACCAACATGGGTGGCGGACGAACCAAAAAGTGTTTCGACTCTCGGATATGAAATATAGGCCGAGTGACGTCATACTCTCTGGTTTAATCTTCAGGGCATGTCAGTTGCAGTCACTGGAATTGTAAACAACAGTGCGCGCGTATTACCTTCATATAAAATGTCTGTATGATTAGCGTATTTATGTATTTTAGTACGCTTGATTCCAATCTCTGCATAAATGGTACAAACGGTCTGCGGCCAATAATCCCACAGTATTTGATTGGCAACGATTACCCCAGTATACGATTGCCGATTCATAATTGAAATGATCTATACCGACCATGCGGTGAAAAGGACTACTTATGGGTTTGATCTTTTGTGGGGTTTTTGGGCATTGGCCGCGTCATGTTTTTTGGTTATGGGAGGAAAGACAGGGCCAATTTTGTCTTATGGTAGGAAAAAGCCTATAAATCGGAAAATATGTCACTTTACCACTTTTTGTGGGGCAAGTGGGGACAAAGCGATCTCACGTAGCGCCGACACTGCTTGTGAGACGGCTTTGTCCTTGCACTTTTGGCCACGATTGCCTACGACTTCACAATTATACACATATAATAATACGAAGAATTTAACTGTTTGCTTGTACAACCACTTTAACGAAATATTAATTAAACTTTGATTACTGCTTGTGATACGAGTTTGTCCTTACAATATTGGCCATGATTGTCTACTTCACAATTATACAAATATAATAATACGAAGAATTTAAGTATTTGCTTTAACACACACCTTAACGAAATATTATAAACTTTGATCTGGCTTACAGCTCCTTCATCTCATTGGCATACCTTATAATATCTTTATATAACCAAATGCCCCTTGAATCGTCAATTTACTTGTGGTCATGGTTACAAACAATGTTATGAAGCGGTATAAGAGGTGAAAAAACTATACGCGTGAGTCATTTCTTTTGAGTCAAACAATTCTCTACAAATCTGATATCAGTCTTCTATATTTATTCAAACAGCTACAAATGTTCAAGGAGCTCTAGACCGAAAAGTAAGGACGCTTGTTTTTGCGATACATTATCCGCAACAGACACATAAACTTCATGTCTATAGCCCACATGAAACGTGAGGGCAGAGCGGTCACTTCAATATTCATATTTACCAGCATATTACTGTACAGTTGCATGCTAGATAAGCATTTGATTTTTGAGGGACCCCCTAAAAATACGCCCTCACTCTTCGGTCTAGTGCACTTTTAAACGGAAGAAATGATGTCATAAAATCAAAATATCTTGATAGAGGTAATAACGTTATAGGCATATATATATATATATATATATAATATATATATATATAATTATATATATATATATATATATATATATATATATATATATATATATATATATATATATATATATATATATATATATATATATATATATATATATATATATATATATATATGTAAAACCTATATATCACTGTCGATTCAGCTCTTTCTTCCAGCAATTCATCGTAGATTCCAGCAGATATCCATTTTTATTCATCACCCACATATACATATATGTGGGGATGAGATATTGTAGTCACTTTGTTGTATAGGCAAATAACTGCTTATAATTCCTACACTACATGGTCACCCCCTCCACCCCCTCCCCACTCATATGATGACCTCATATTGGGGTTAGGGGTCATACGCTTTTGGAACGTGACAAAATTGTGTGATTTTTGCGTCTGTGTGGGTGTGTGTGTGTGTGTGTGGGTGAGGTGTGTGTGTGTGTGTGTATGTCTGTGTTTTGGGAAAGGGGGAGGGATGAAATTTTCAAACTTCAATAAACCTTTCACCCGTGATCATTGACAAGTATAGGCTACAATGTTTTCCTCCCATATATTTTAAAGAAAATAATATAATTTTGCAGCTGAAATGCTCAACTGGTATCATAAGATAACTTTACAGGCTGACAGGTACAATATGCCCGGTATTATGAATTCAGGAGAATAGTCTGCGGCAAAAATCACTTTAGAAATAGAGAACCCTGTGTTTTTGCTTTAGGGGTCATGGGTTGGGGGCAGTCCGTATATGTAGTCCTAAATGCAAAAAACAAGAAAAACCGGTACTATTGCATATATGTTATACATGAAATCAACTGTATAAAGTTAGATATCGCCAAAATTTGTTAATGACTTTGTTCATAACGAAATAAGAAAATTTCCGATTTTCGGCAAATTTCCGATTTCCGGTTTTTGTTGTTTTTTTTCTTCTTTTTTTTGTGTTTGGCCTTTTTCTTTCTTTCGATTTTTTGGCAATTTGGTTTTAATTGATGACGACTTTGTTCATAGCGAAATAAGAACATTTTCGAGTTTCGGCAAATTTTCTTCGATTTTCGGGTAATTATCTTCAATTTCTTATAATTTTGAACAATTCTCTTCAAATTTAGGGAAAATTGTTTATTTTTCGGAATTTTAAATTTCCTTCCTTTCTGGTAATTTTTATTCAATTTATTTCATATTTGGGCAATTCTATTCAATTTTTCGTAAATTTTCTTCAATTTCGGGAATTTCCTTCCAATTTTAGGAAAATTTTCTTCAATTTCTTTCATTTTGACAATTCTGTTCAATTTGTGGGCAATTTTCGTCGATTTTCTGGTAACTTTCTTCAATTTCCTTGATTTTTAGGCAGTAGATCGAATCTAAAAGAATTTAAAAAATAAAATTAACTGAATTTATAGAGACATTTTATCAATCTTCAACGTTCAGGGGGTCCCCAGCGGGGCTGAGGTCCTCCGAATCGTGATGATTAACTAAATAATTATCTTGCAAATAGATCCTTGTTTTGAGAAAACTTTATTTTTGAAGCCTCATATGAGGTCCAGGAGACGATGCTCCCGTACCTTTGAAGAAATTGTTTTAAAACTAAGTTGATAGCTACAATGAATGGATACTGAATGATTATTATTTAACAGAGATTAAAAAAAAAAAAAAGAAAGAGTGTATGCATTGTTGAAAGTGTAATACTGTCTGTTAATGGTTTGGTGAGTGGAAATATATGTCTTTGTGTTATGAATCATTTTTGTAAAAATTTCAATTAGAGTCGTCCCCCTCCCTCTGGATCCGCCTTGAACGTGTCTCCCTACCGAGTCCGCGTTATCACTCACTGGATGCCACCACCTGGTTGGCCCGGTTGGGAGGGGGAAATTTCTATATGTGAGGAATATATACATGTGCCGCCCGAGCAATTACCTTTTTTCAGAATTTTCGTAGGGCAGGTATCAAAAATCAAATTTCTCATACTGCAGGTCCAAAAAAAAAAAATATGCATATTTTCATACTGCAGATCTCAATAATCATATAATTTTGAACTGCACGTATCAAAAAATCACTTATTTTCGTACTGCAGGTATCAAAAATAACTTATTCTCATCACCCACATAATATATATGTGGATGAGATATTGTGGTCACTTTGCTGAATAGGAAAAGAACTGCCTGTACCTCATACACTACATAGCCACCCCCTTGATATTAGAGGGACTGGTGGGCCTCATGTTAGGGGTTAGTGGTCAAAAGTTTTGGAACGGGACAAAATGTTGTTATTTTTGGATCTGTTCGTGTGTGTGTATGTGTGTGTGTCGCGCGGTGTGTGTGTGTGGGGGGGGGGGGTGCATGTGTGCGTATGCAACAATTAATGTCGCTTATAACTCAAAAAATGTAACACACACATAAACTAAAATTGGTGGACGGGTACCCCTGTCTAGAAACTGTTGTCTCCAAGGTTTTGGAATACAAAGGTCCACAGGTCAAATGGGACAAGTTTTTGGTGATGGCTGTATCTTTTGAAGGAATTACTTGGTATCTTTACAAATTGCATATGTGGGTAGGGTTTAACATTCTAACAAAACTTTAAGATAATTGGAGGTCAAAAGGTTAAGAGTAAAAGGTCAAATAAGTGTTTTTTTTATGCAAAATCTTGCGGATTATTAAACTCAAACGTGCAAAACGTATACCAAACGTACCATGACACCTTGGTACATGAATTTGTGTCCCTTATAGATTCTGGGGTCAAAGGTCAAACAGCTATTGACCTTTTTCACCATTTCTCCCTATAGTTATGGAATGGTACGTGAGCATGAATGGTGTCATACAGTAGGGTACGATACATGTGAACATTTTTAGAAGTTATTTCAGTAATTAGGGTCAAGAGTCAGAGGTCAAATACGGTGATTATAGGGGGTAATTACTACTAATTTGTACATTTTTGCAACATTTTAAACTCAAAAAGTGCAAGACCTATACCAACCCAATGTTGTACCATGATACCTTGGTACATGAATTTGTGTCCCCGTAGACTCTGGGGTCGAAGGTCAAAGGTCACATAGCTACTGACCTTTTTCACCATTACCCCCCTATAGTTATGGAATGGTAAGTGTGACGTGAGCATGAATGGTGTCATACAGTCGGGTACGATAAATGTTATTTCAGTTATTAGGGTCAAGGAGTAGAGGTCAGAGGTCAAATATAGGAATTAAGGGAGTTAATTATGTACTAATTTGTACAATTTGTGTACCACTTTAAATTCCGAAAGTGCAAGATATACCAACCCTATGTTGTTACATGATACCTTGGTACATGAATGTGTGCCTCGTAGACTCTGGGGGTTAAAAGGTCAAAGGTTTATTTGTACTCCCATGAGCAGTACAATCCATCAACATGCCTAAAGAAAGATGGCTAAGCCTGTCTCAACATCTGCTTGTACTCAAGCTCGCATGGGCAGTGCAATCCATCAAAAGTCACAGACTTATAGCACGGTGATACTATTTGAGACCAATTGTATCTCCATGATTATAGTGACCCTGTTGGCTATTTGCCCCACTATGCTGTACGCTAGGGAGATGAGATCAGCAACTCCATGGATTGCTTTCTTGTTATCTCATCACCCACATATACATATATGTGGAAATGCTATGTTGTAGTCACTTTGCTGTAGGCCTTTAGGCAAAGAACTGCCTGTACCTCCAACCTTGATATTAAGGGAGCTGGTGGGGCCCATCAGGGGGTCTCATATGTTGACCTCGTATTAGGGGTCAGGGATGATAAGTTTTTGGAACGGGACAAAATTTTGCGTCTGTCCATGTGTGTGTGGGGGAGGGGTGCATGTGTGCGTACGCAGCAATTAATTTTGTGTCGCTTATAACTCAAAAAATGGACGGGTACCCCTGGCCCGCAACTTTTATCTCCAAGGTTTTTGGGTACAAATGGTTAAAGGTCACAGATCAAATAGGACAAGTTTTTGGTGATGGCTGTATTTTTTGAGGAAATTACTTGGTATCTTTTTAAATTACATAGGTGGGTAGAGTTTAACATTTTAACAAAACTTTAAAACAATTAGAGGTAAAAAAGCTATGGGTCAAAGGTCAAATAAGTGTTTTTCATGCAACATTTAATTAAATTCAAAAGTAAATTAAAAGTACAAGACCTATACCAACCTTATGTTGTACCGTGAGACTCTGGTACATAAATTTCTGTCCCGTATAGACTCTGGGGATAAAAGATCAAAGGTCACAGAGCTACTGACTTTTTTCATCATTTTCCCCAATACCTATGGAATGGTACGTGTGACGTGAGCATGAGTGGTGTCATACAGTAGGGTACGATAAATGTGAACAATTTCTAAATTATTTCAGAGATTAGGGTCAAGCCCAGAAAACAAAACGTTTTGATAAAATTCTGTGTTATAATGTATTAATGATATCATTTTGTGGTGTCCGAAAATTATTTTATAACATTTTTTATATGTTTTGCAAAAAATGTTTCTTTTTTATATCATTTTAATGTTTTTAAAAACTAATATAATGTAATAAAAACATTTTTGAGACACCACAAAATGTTATTATAAAAACATATCCCAAGTTTTGAAAAAGTGTTTTCATGATGTTTGTAAAACATTTATGTGTTTACTGGGAGGTCAAATATGTGATTTTAGGGGTAATTATGTACTAATTTGTACATTTTTGTGACATTCTAAATTCCGAAAGTGCAATATCTACCCTATGTTGTACCATGATACTTTGGTATATGAATTTGTGTCTTGTAAACTCTGGGGTCAAAAGGTCACGGAGCTAGTGACCCCTTTTAACTATTTTCCCCATAGTTTTGGAATGGTAAGAGTGATCTGAGCGTGAGCAGTGTCATATAGTAGGGTAAGAAAAATACCAACAAATTTCAGATGTTGTTTTGGTGGATAGGTTAAGGGACAAAAATGCGATTTTAGTGGGTAATTATGTGTCCAATGTTCATATATATATATATATATATATATATATATATATATATATATATATATATATATATATATATATATATATATATATATATATATATATATATATATATATATATATATATATATATATATATATATATATATATATATATATATACATATATATATATATATATATATATATATATATATATATATATATATATATATATATATATATATATATATATATATATATATATATATATATATATATGTATGTATATATGAATATGTATATATATGTATATATATATATATATATATATATATATATATATATATATATATATATATATATATATATATATATATTTATATATATATATATATATATATATATATATATATACATATATATATATATATATATATATATATATATATATATATATATATATATATATATATATATATATATATATATATATATATATATGTATATTTATATATATATATATATATATATATATATATATATATATATATATATATATATATATATATATATATACATATATATATATATATATATATATATATATATATATATATATATATATATATAATATATATATATATATATATATATATACATATATAAATATATATATATATATATATATATATATATATATATATATATATATATATATATATATATATATATATATATATATATATATATATATATATATATATATATATATATATATATATATATATATATATATATATATATATATATATATATATATATATATATATATACATATATATATATATATATATATATATATATATATATATATATATATATATATATATATATATATATATATATATATATATATATATATATATATATATATATATATATATATATATATATATTTTAAAGGAATTCCTTGGTTACCTTTTAAAAATGATATAGGTTTAACATTCTAACAAAAATAATTGGCGGTCAAAAGGTCAAAGTCATGGGTCATAGGTCAAATAAGTGCTTTTTATGCAAACTTTTGCCGCTCAAAAATTTTAAACTAAAAAAGTACACTACCTATACCAACCCCATATTGTACCATGATACCTTGGTACATGAATTTCTGTCCCGTAGACTCTGCGTCAAAAGGTCAAAGGTCACAGGGCTAGTGACCACTTTCCACCATTATCCCCGATACTTATGGAATTGCCTGAGTGGGTATAGTTAGCTCCAATTCTGTTCACAATTTTAAAAATCAACATTGATAAGTTCTTTACTAACTCTGGGCGTCTTTGATTTTTGTTTTTATTTTGTGGTGGTGGTGGTGTTAGATTGGGCTTTTTATGGGGTGACTAACCCTTCTTAGCCCGTAATCTTGTCATATTATGTTATGTTATGTTAAGAAACTAATTTATCCAGATCAGTTTACAAAAGTGACGAATCACTAGCATCATCAACAATCCTCTATAGCTTAGCAAACATCAATATCATTAATGAAGATTAAGAAAAGTAGCGGACCCAATACAGAACCCTGAGGAACACCACTTGTAACCTTCTTCCATGGAGATACTTCACCATTAACAACAACTCTTTGTGACCTGTCAACTATAACCAAGAATATATCCAACTGGCACACTTTCATCCACACCAGACGCTCTTGTGTTCATCATGAGCCTGCCCAATGGAACCTTATCAAATGCTTTTTAGAAATTTAAATAGATAACATCCACATTATGACCATACCTACCACTTCAGTATGGAAGTCGCCCTCTCCCTCTCCCCTCCCTCCCCCCCTTCCCCTCCCCGCCGGCTGCTTGGCATATGTCAAAGTAGATACAATTCCGGAGAAAATGTTATGTTCGGATACCTTTCATGAATTTGTGTCCCGTAGACTTTTTTTAACGCAATCTGTTTTACCTGGATTCATCAAGGAGCTTCTGTGTAGAAGCTCCTTGGATTCATACTGCCACCGGAAATATAAAGATCTCTAAGGAAATTGTTTTGCAAATATGAGGTAGCCTTACGAAGAATGCGGAAACACAACAGACCTTCAGCTAGAGCGAGTGCCAACTGCCATTGCTGATTGGAATTGTAAACATGAAACTTTGAAACTCGGTTAAGTTGCTGCATGCAGCATGTAGCTATTGTCAGTTGGAATAACCCAAAAAGTTTGTGCAAGCGACGTGATGCGTGAAAATATTTCTCGCTACAGATTTGGAGTGTACCTGTGTGAATGAAAACATTGTAGCTAACTCACCAAGTTGAATTTGCAGGTAGAAGTCGAATTTAATATCATAGGCCTATGTATAGTACTCTAGTTAGTACGTAGACCAACCTGCCCTGGTCCGCGGATTTGATTATGTGAAGCTGAACTTCAAGTTATAGTCGAGCAAGGTGTACAGTCAATTCTGAGTGACACAGTGAGTACAAATAGTTCTAAGATAAAACTAGAGTAAGTTCATTTAGCATACAGTATTAATTTCTGAGGCCCACCCATTTCAGTTTCATTTCGATCACTTAGGTCTAGGCCTACTGTAATCATTACTAATAGGCCTAATTTGCCAATATAATTGAACTTTAAAAAAGGTAGGCTTAGGTGTTGTATGCGCTGTGCTGGGAGTCATTCACAATGCATACTAAGATTTAGTCTTTGG
>JAIGNY010001860.1:0-10000 GCA_020152595.1 Chiridota heheva
GGGGTCATAATATGAGACCTCCTGGTGAACCTCACCACCCCTAATAACAAGGGGGTGGCCATGTAGTGTGTAGGCAGTTATTTGCCTATACATCAAAGTGACTACAATATTTCATCCCCACATATAGGTATATGTGGGTGATGAGATAAAAATTCGCCACTGTTTATAATACCTATGATCAGTGCCGTGTCTAAGGGGGTGGGGTGAGGGCTATTGGCCACCTAAAAATGTCGTGGCCCCCCAAATTTTGTCATTTATATATATATATATATATATATATATATATATATATATATATATATATATACATATATATATATATATATATATATATATATATATATATATATATATATATATATATATATATATATATATATACATATATACATATATATATATATATATATATATATATATATATATATATATATATATATATATATATATATATATGTATATATATATATATATATATATATATTTATATATATATATATATATATATACATATATATATATATATATATATATATATATATATATATATATATATATATATATATATATATATATATATAGATATACATATATATATATATATATATGTATATATATATATATATATATATATATATATATATAGATAGATAAATATATATATATATATATATATATATATATGTATAGATATATATATATATATATATATATGTATAGATATATATATATATATATATATATATATATATATATATATATATATATATATATATATATTATATATATATGTTATATATATGTAATATATAGGCCTTTAAGTTATATTTGTGTTAATTAATAAAAATTAAAAATACATCAGTCTTGCCACCCCCTACCCGACCACACCCCCGTACCACATCAGCAGCACCTCTTCCCTGTACCACACCTCCCCAACACCCCCACTTAACCCCTTTTCAATAAACATCTAGAATTTTGTACATTTTTGAGGTTTTCATTCTCACCTGCATAATATTTTGGCACTGAAAACAGAGCCCGATACCGGGGTCATGGCACCCAATAATTTTCAAAGCAATGTTTTTCAAGTAGGCCTTTAACTTATATTTGTGTTAATTAATAAAAAATTAAAAAATACATCGGTCTTGCCACCCCCTACCCGACCACACCCCCGTACCACACCAGCACCACCCCTTCCCTGTACCACCCCCCTCCCCTCACTTAACCTCTTTCCAATAACCATCTAGAAAAAGGGGGATGAAAACAATTTTGACAATTATCGTCCATTTTCCATTTTAATTTTAACTCCACGGTTGTAAACCCAAATAACAAATTCCTGGTTTTACCAAGTTTCTCACAACTCCTTGAGTGTTTTATGTTTATTCGTATTCATAATAACATCCTCCTGGTCACTCAGCCCCCGGGACTCAGCCGAGCTAGCTCTCCTAGGCCTGTATGTTGTAAATAAAAATTTCCCATACTATCGATAACAACAAACCTCTGTTGAACTTTTCGACGTTGTGTGGGCAGATGTAACTTAAAACCAACAGTGATTGGGTATAGCTTGCAGTGTGAGTTACGGCGGGATAATTGAATTTTGTTTTGCGGGAGGTGATTTGAGGAGGAAGTGGTTTTCCTTTCAGTTAATAGCTCCATGAAATAACTCAACAAAGTTCTCTTATTTTGGTACCAGGTATAGCACATTCTTGGTTCAGTTGTAATATTTCAAATAAACTTCAGTTCACCTCATTTAACAATAAAAGCTCTGACTCCTTACATATTAATTGTAGAGTACCGCAAGGTTCCATTTTGGGACCACTTCTGTTCATTTTATGTCAACGACATATACCACATATGCCATGATACATCACAACTTGTATTCGCTGATGATAATAATAAAAAAAATTCGGGGAAAATATGCTAGACTTCTTCAGGATGAATTAGATAATTTCAATGAGTGGTTTAGAGCCAATAACTATCTTTAAATGTTATTAAAACAAATATCGTAGTGTTTGGATCGTGTAGTAAAACGTGGGAGTTTTAGATTTTTATGAATAATGTCAAAATTGACAAAGTCAACCATGCTAAATTCCAAGGAATCACAATTGATTCAAATCTTACTTGTTAAAACCATATTCATTCACTATCTAAAACTGTAGCCAGAGCTGTTGGTATTATTTAAAAAGTTGAATACTATTTACCGTGTAATGTTTTTATAAGTATTTACAACATATTGATTCTTCTGCATCTTTCATATTGTTCCACCATTTGGTCGGGGGAATTTTCTTCTGATCTGACTAAACTAACATAATATACAAATTCAGGTGCGGCACAATCGGCGGTGGTGGGGGAGGGGGTATTTACCACCCAATATTTTGCAAAGTGAAATCATATATAGGAAAGTAAAGAACTAGACAATATTTTTAAACAACAATCTCTCTCTTACTAGATATCTCCGAGTTATTTCTAGATTTGCCATCTTTTCCAGACCCCTTTATGCCCCTGGCTTTGTTCGCTTTTATAGGCATATATAGGGTAAAATGTGGTGTAAATAAACCTTTGAAATTGTGTTATTTTAGTGTGATTGCAGTGAATATCGTGAATAAAGTTGGCTATTTCCTTCGTCGATTTTTAATTTGCCCCACACACACACACACACGCACACACACACTCAATATGAAACCTGTGTCGGGCCGTGGAAAAGTTTGCTGATATAAACGAGAAAACTTTCAAGTAGGAGTTTCAAATTTCGTTTTTTTACTAGATATCTCCGAGTTATTTCTAGATTTGCCATTTTTTCCAGACCCCTTTACGCCCCTGGCTTTGTTCGCATTTATAGGCATATATAGACTAAAATGTGGTGTAAATAAACCTTTGAAATTGTGTTATTTCAGTGTGATTTGCAGTGAATATTGTGAATAAAGTTGGTTATTTCCTTCGTCGATATTTATTATCGCCCCCTCCCCCCACACACACACAATATGGAACCTGTGTTATAAACGAGAAAACTTTTAAGTACGAGTTTCGAATTTTAGTTTTCTTACTAGATATCTCCGAGTTATTTTAAAATTTGCCATTTTTTTTTTCAGACCCCTTACGCCCCTGGCTTTGTTCGCATTTATAGGCATATATAGACTAAAATGTGGTGTAAATGAACCTTTGAAATTGTGTTATTTCAGTGTGATTGCAGTAAATATTGTGAATAAAGTTGGCTATTTCCTTCGTCAATTTTTAATTTCGCCCCCCTTCTTCTTTCTTTACACACACAATATGAAACCGGTGTCGGGCTGTGGAAAAGTTTGCTGATATAAACGAGAACACTTTTAAGTAGGAGTTTCAAATTTTGGTTTTTGAAAGAAACTAATTCTTATTTGATTTATCTGCAAGCAGTTTGCTCCCGTTTTCTTTCATGTTGGTTATTGGTGATCAGAACAGAAATACAGCTTAAGATATTTTGCGTTTTAATAAACAAATGAAGTGAATATCTTATTTTGGGATTACAATGAACTAATTCTGATGCATGGATAACACAAATGAATATAATTTTCAGATCTAGTATGACTGAGATAAATAATGCAATTGATGAGCTGTATATCTGTATGTGTATCTAGAGAGTATTTCTTTTGGCTCGATCTATTGAGGTCAGTTGATTCATATGTTACCTTGGTAATTCAGAGTGAATTTTCTAAATTTATGATTCAGATAATTAATTGATCAATGCAAATTACGAATTAACTAGATGTTATGTTCGTCCTATACAACTAACAAGCCGCATTTACTATACATTATGACATTTCTACCAACAACAAAATCGTCTTTCATTATGCTGCTTTGTACATTAAAAATGATTGATAAAATTGATACAAAACTAAATTATTCATCAACGTGAAACTAGAAACATTCGAATAATAAATCTTGCAACTTTTGTTAATTTATATAGAAAGAATAGAATACTATACAGAGTGAGAATGGTGGTGGAAAATTTTAGGTTACTCCTTTTTTTAAATATTATTTGGGTAGAAAAAAGCGTGACTATGCAAAATATTTGGCCTGTGCGATGCGGGTTCGTACGATCCTGACCCGGTCGAACCGCCTCTGATGCCGCCCTTGATAATTCGTGTATATAGGCCTAGTAGTATTTAAAAATAAAAACAAACAACTTTACTCTTGGTTGACAAAACTTTACCCCATGTTGAGCCGCCTATGATAGCTACCTTTTTATAAACCGGGATAATAAATGAAAATCATAAACATCTTACCATCGAAGAGAGAATCAACATCTTTGGAACCGTCTATGATGACAGACACTCTGTTGTTCGGATCACTTTGGTCGATTTTTAGAGTCCAGTCCTTGAGTAGAGCCATAGTTTTATAAGTATAGTTTGATAGCTGACTGAATAATTAAGAAAGCTGTATAGTTTTGCGTTTGTTCTGAGTGATGATGAGCTGCGATTTCGACGACGACGAGTGAACATACAATTACAATTTCGGACTGCACCGTGTTATAAGGAAAACGTACCATATAGAGATTACATAACTCTATTGCAACTTGTTTGATGTTCTGTTAAACTTAATGAAGTGGGCATTGTGTTTTGGACTAAGAGATATACACTTACAGAAAGATTTTATCAAATGGGTTGAAGCGATATATGATTCTCGTTAGGATGCCTTAAGCAGGAAATGCTTGGTCTGTTTAAGTATCTTTAACGAGGGTGTAGTCTTTGATGCTACATGGGAATTTACACGGATTGTGTTTAGATCAAAGCATAGAGTTAATAGCTTCATGATTAAGTAAACCCATCATGAAATGGCAAATAAACGTTATCAAATTGATACAGACGACCCGGGATAGACGATTACAGTGATGCTTGGAAAATTGCGGTAGATCAATCTCTATTGAATGATGCAAAACAACAACGCAGTCACACAAGAAAAAAAAGGCAAATGGCTCTGATAGACGTTTGAATTAAGGGCGGTCTTGATTTTGCCCATATAGGTGGAGTAGGCCTATATTCTTCCTGCCCTCTCCCAAAACGATAATAATAATGATAATAATAATAATAATAATAATAATAATAATAATAATAATAATAATAATAATAATAATAATAATAATAATAATAATAATAATAATAATAATAATAATAATAATAATAATAATAATAATAATAATAATAATAATAATAATAATAATAATAATAATAATAATAATAATAATAATAATAATAATAATAATAATAATAATAATAATAATAATAATAATAATAATAATAATAATAATAATAATAATAATAATAATAATAATAATAATAATAATAATAATAATAATAATAATAATAATAATAATAATAATAATAATAATAATAATAATAATAATAATAATAATAATAATAATAATAATAATAATAATAATAATAATAATAATAATAATAATAATAATAATAATAATAATAATAATAATAATAATAATAATAATAATAATAATAATAATAATAATAATAATAATAATAATAATAATAATAATAATAATAATAATAATGATACAATAATAATAATAATAATAATAATAATAATAATAATAATTATAATAATAATAATAATATTAATAATATTAATAATAATAATAATAATAATAATAATAATAATAATAATAATAATAATAATAATAATAATAATAATAATAATAATAATTATAATAATATCATTAATTATAATAACAATAACAATAATAATAATAAAAATAATAATAATGTTTACGATGGCTTTCGGCTACCACATATAGGCCTATCAATTATTTTCTCTAATTATTTTCATTTATCAATTATTTGCTCTATAGTCCAATTGTTTTCACACAAAAAATTGTGTTTTACTTCAAAATTGAAGCAAATTTAGTTGAAGCAAATTTCACGAAAATAAATTGATGGAGGAAACTGCACAAAAAACTTACAACTGCACAATTGCGCTAAAATGTAGGTAAATTTCACGAAAATTAACGACAGCTTCTCGAACATTTAAAGGAATTTTCCTAAGCTTTAGATGTGGAATGAAATTACACGAATAATAAGCCACTTTCACGGAAATAAAGGAAATTCTACCAAAACTGATGCAGATTTCACGACAATAAATACACTATTTTACAGCCTGTATGATGGCCTACAGTGTACAGCGCGATGTAATAACTGCATACTGCAATACTGAATGTTGATGTCTTTCTTTAAAAAATAATTGCTCCTTTCTAAATTGTTAACAACATTTTTATTTATTTTGTCATATTTAGATTTGCCATGTGTTCATGCTATATACGCTCTTACTATCTGCTACATGCATGAATTGTTCTGCAATCAAGTCATCAAATTCTACACTGCAAAATAATCTTTGATGTGCAATAACACGTCAAGCTAAAGGAATAATATGCATGTTTCTTCATCAATTTGTTTCCTTATATAGTTCTGTATTATGTAAATATATTCAGGAAACCTTACCCAGGGCTGAAGTCTCACTTTCTAAAAATCTCATTTAGAAGGTGGAGACATGGCCTTTTATCCAATACGTGTGTGTGTGTGGGGAGTTTGGGGTGGGGGGGTGGGGAGGAGCAGACAAGAGGCAAATTTCTCCAAAATGTACTGAAATTTTCAGATTGTGCTGAAAAGTGGGGCGGGAATACGTTCCCGACACCCCCGCCCCACCCTCCATAAGAATTACACCCTGACCTCAGCCCGTTAATATCAGGGGTGTCGCTAGCCTTTGCATGGGGGAGAGGATCACCAAGGGAAATATTTAGACCCTTTAGCATATTTTCGGAACCTTTTACTTTATCACTATTTTACTTTTAGGGAGGTCGTACGACTCTGTAGACCCCTCCTGGCTACACCCAAGGAACATCTTTATATTTTGTTGTGATTTGTTGCTAAAAAAACAAAAAAATATTGGATATGTTAGAAAACTATTAAAAAGAATCTTGTAAAGGTAATTGTAATTTACCACCTGAAAAAACAATGGTTTTGAGGAAAAGTTCTTCAAATATGGAAAAATTCAAATAAATTAAGGTATAAGATAATGTTTTATTATCACTAACCCTAAACATGAACCCCAACCTTTAGACTATATGACTATGGACCTTCAGACTAGTGAACCCTTAAAATAGTGAACTGTCGGACTTTCGTTACTTCGTTTTAGTGGGCCTTTTCTTTCGGAGGATTGGACCTTTGGACTAGTTGGCCTTTACTTCGGACTATAAACAGATATATAATATTACCTCGTAGCCTATATTACTATATTACTATTTCAAGCAACTGTCTTAAACAGGTGGAAATGTCTCCACCAGTGGTTCATATTGTCACCTGTTTAAATATACAAAGGCATTTAAAGAGGGAGGCTCGTCTCAGTAAAATACGGTAAAAATGGGGGATACTATATTTTGACGTCACTTCCGGTTGTGGAGGCAAGATCTGATCCTCTGTCTGTTTGTACCACACAGTACAGCCAGACACTAGCATGTGCGTTGTGTGTGCAGAATTACATACACAGCGCATTACGTTACTGTGACGAGAAACTTATTTGTTTTTATTCAATGCTTTTTTGTCGGAAAGCGAAAGTGAAATTTTAGTATTATAATACTACAATGATAGTCACCAAATGAAAATTACTGAGAAAAAAAAAAAGAAGAAGATGAAAGCAAAAAGTCAAAATAAACGATTTTCCGGGGTTTGAACTCACGACATGATTTTAAAAATATACGTTACAAGCGATCGCCGCAACCATCTGAGCTATTAAATGTGGTGACCTGTGTGGCGTTTTAAATAACTATATACCTCCTAATACGAGACGACGAATCGCGCAGCAAAATTTCAACCAATCAAAAAATTTGAAAGGTTTTCTAAATATTGTGCACATATGACAATATCGCCTCTTTAACTAAATTATGGCAAGCTCCTCCTCCCTCCCTAATTTCTAGGTCTGGCTACGCCACTGGTGTGAAAGACTTGCTTCTTACAGACTGACAGATCTTTGTCATAGATCTATCTGAAGAAACCGCCAGTCAAAAGATTCTAGGAAGGATGGTTTGCCAACATCCTGCTTAACGGTAATCCCTATTAATCTGAAAAGGTGTGAAGATTATAGGTAAATTATTAATGGTCATTGACCTGTTGACTGTGGAAAATAAAATTTAATAGGCCTATACTTATCTGCTTATAATACCTAAAATTTCCAAGTGAATAAATTATCTACCTACTGTGGTGTAGCGGTTATCATACCTGTCTACAGACCACGAGGCCCCGGGTTCAATCCTGGGGTGGGTAGACACGCCAGTGCACCACAATTGGTTATCAAAGGCCGTGGACATTGACTTGGTTGTCGATGCCATGTTTGTCCGTACGTCGTACCTGTGTTCTCGTCCGGGTCGTATTAAGCGTTTCGTGATAGCATTTGTACTATCATAAACGAATACGCAGGCGACGACCCCGTCATTGTAATTGTGTGTTCATTCTCTCTCTCTCTAAGTGAATAAATAATATTTGTCACGAAATGTATTAATAATCTGTTATCAAATAACTTTGTATATCATTATTTCATTAGTAATAGATAAATGTGTTTATTACTTTTCAAAATTCATTCATTAGAATCCACACAAATACTTTTAAACACTACAGAAATATGGCATTTATGTGGAGTATTAAAAAAAAAAATCCCGTATAAACCCACTTTTTGGCACAAATACGAAAAAGAGGAAAGAATGTGATATTCTATAACATTCTTCACATATTAATCAAAAAATTCCATTCCCATAGCTCCTTAATTAAAAATATATAATCTTCTTGCATACTACCAAATCAACTTCAGTTTTTGGTGGATTTGAGATCCAAGAAAGGGGGATACCTGTTGTGTTAAGTTATGGTTTCTATGAACACTTTAAACTTGGGATATAAAATTTAGCATCTTTTATACAAATCTGAATAATTTTGATGTATTGATTTGTTTATTTTTTAATATTCGACTTTTTCAAAAATCAGAATGTGCAATTTCATTTTCAGTATAAAATTTGTTTAAATTCCTAAACAAAGTTTGCTAATACAATTTTTCCTAATTAGTTTACTTCTCATGCTATATCCATGGAAAAATTCTAATAAAAATGGTCTAACTGTGGAATTTATATCATGGCCTAAGTTACATCCTTTTTTACAAAATTAACATGATCCAATAGCTATACTAGAAATGACAGCCAAAAAGCCTCCTGCAAACTCCCAATTCTGATCAATTTTCATCATTTTTGTTGGTTGTTTGAATATCTTAGTGACCTCTCTTGACCTCATATCCCCAGATTAGGTATATTTTTTTCTTTCTGTGATATGAATGAAAATATGCCACTTAAATTTCAAACTAATTTTGTGCATTATTTTTGAAAATGTTTAATATCAGGGGCCTAAGTTCCACCACTTTGTACAAAACTAATGTGATCTAATAGCTATTCTACAAATGACAGCCAAAAATATTGCAAAAAAAAACCACACCAATTATGATCAAATTTCAGCATTTTTGTTGGTTGTTTGAATATCGTGGTGACCTCTCTTGACCTTATATTCCCAGATTTGGTCTATTTTTTAAGCTTTTTATGATGCTTAGGTATTGACACATTCATATCTCAAATGTTGTATAGACACAGTTGGCTTCCTAGAAATAATGTGATAAACTTGCTGTATGTAATCTTGGGTATTTAAGAATAAATCGGACCAGAATTGAATAAAAACATGCCAGTATGTATTTCAAAGTTATTCTGTGCATTATTTTTGAAATTACCACATGTATGTAATCTTGGGCATTTTCACAAATTTTGGCCAAGATTGAATGAAAACATTCCCCCTTGTTAATCTTCCGTCTTAAAATGGAGGGCATTGCCTTTATTGCTCCTTAAGATGAAGGGTAGGGCTGATTTTGGGCCTCTGGTGTCGGCGTCCTTGATTTCATTCCCCGTCTCACAAGGAAGTTTTTAATTGTTTTTTTTTTT
>JAIGNY010001860.1:12500-15000 GCA_020152595.1 Chiridota heheva
ATAAGAGTAGTCTGCCATACAGAACCTGGCTGCTCTCCTATTAATAGATTCAAGTTTATCTACATCGCACTGGTGATGGGGGTCCCAGACAGCTGATGCGTACTCAAGTACTTGCCTGACTAGAGCTTTATAAGCAGTGGATTTAACGTCGGTGGGACAGTTTGAGAGGTTACGTTTTAATAGGCCAAGTACAGAGTTAGCTTTCTTGGTTATATTATGTATATGTTTATCCCATCAAAGTTTATTATCAATTTCAACACTTAGGTATGGGTGGAAGTTGACATGTTTTAGTGGCTGGTTGCATAAGGTGTAAACAGGTGATTTAAAGCATTTCTTAGAGAAAATCGACAAGATGTAGCATTTAGAGGGGTTGAAATTCATTGGCCATTTGTTATGCCATTGTTCAAGTTTGTTTAGATCATCTTGGAGAATTTGTTGGTCAGAGATTATTAATTGTTCTGTACACAAGACAGTCATCAGCAAACAGTCTAACTGTGCTGTTCATATTATCAGGGATGTCATTTTACATGATGCAACTTACTACAAACGGTAGCTTAATTTTATTGGCCTGCTTGGACAATTGAAGGATGGTAGGGTGAGGCCTACCCAATTGTCAATCAGCAGTTCCAGAAAATAAAAGGCTTAGGCTAGGCCCTAAGTGTTATTTGGAAAGTTTGTTTACTATACGTCAAAGATTTACGCCAGCATTTTTGAAACGTAGAAATTTACGCCAGTTTTGTTTATACAATTACCACTGTGATTTTAATGTAGGTCTAGCCCAATTCTTTAATAAATCGGAGACAAATGTAGGGCCTATGCCAAATTTTGTCAAACTGGCTAAGCTGCGCACACAAATATCTTTGGTGTATACTTTCAAGACTGGGGGCTCGCCTAAGCCTTGGGGGCTTATTTGCAGAACACCCGGCACTCATAATTACAAAACAAAGGAAACACTACCAAGTACCATATTGAACTAAATTCTAGTCCTAGCAAAATATGGTAGGCCTACTGTTGATTTTGTTTTAAGAGTACAGAATATGAGTCTGTATTATTTGATTGGTGAGAATTATGTTTGGAATGAACATTCTGGTAAGTCTAAAAACTTGAGCCAGCAGAGCCTCAATTGCTCCGGCTCCAGACTGCATAGTTTGCAAAGTGTATGGAGAAGATAATTTTTGGACTCAAAAATGGGCACCGTGACCCAGCCTATGTCTAGTAAATCTGCGACAAGATCTACAAAATGTGCGCCAATGTCTAGAAAATTTCATCTGGAAATAGACCTAACGTTTAATAGTATGTTAGGCCTAGCACAGATAATGTTAATACGATTACAAAAATATTAGACAAAAGGCTGAAGTTTCAATATGAAGAAATTTTCCTGTGTTTTTTAGGCTATCAAGATTTTGACTTTTTGTAAGTGCCTAGTCTAATAAACAAAACTAGAATTTATTAAAAGATGTGCACCTATAATCATAACTACACCTAGAATTACAACTGTGCACCAAAATCATGAAAAAATGAAAAATTAGAGCAGAAAATCTTCCGCGCTAGAAACAAGCTCTGCAATATGGCTCCGGGATGCGTGTGTATGAGTAATATGAAAAATTCCCATCGCAAATGCGGAGTCGCACTGGGGTGTAGGCCTATGCAAGTTGTCAATTGCATGACTCACCCCTACTACCCCCAACAATGTCAGCCAAATGTGAGTCAATAACATATTGAAACTCGCATGTGCATCATTGTACCAAATTGTCAGCCACCAGAGCGACTCCCTGATGAGTCAATCGACTAAGACTTATTCACTTCGAACAGAGGTTACTGATTTGGGGTAAGGCATATCAAAAGAAAATCTTCCCTAGGTGACCGAGGGATACGTCAATGTACAGTACACGTTTTGTTCACCCACCTTAGTACAATGACTCATCTTGTCGGGGGGTGTAGGCATGTGTCACACAATTGACAAGTGCATAAGTTATGTAGGCCTACATGTAAGAGATGAAAAATTCCATTCGCAAGTAAAAAGTCAGCAGAGCCGCTCCGGGATGAACAGTATGACATTATGAAAAATCTATTTCACTCAGCTGGTGTAGCCAAAGCATACAATGTCAGACCTGTGGTAGCCCTAAATGAAAAGTTATATAAATTGCCAAGGTGGGTGCTTGAAATTCGGGTGTGGTTGACCCGACTTTCCTCCACAGCTGAAATCAATCACCCCTGATCATAACGGTAACCTACCTTTGACAAATTTATCAATAGGATACCAATTGTTAAATTGGCCTATTTCCAATTAGAAAAAATAGCTTACAACCCTTGCACACATCAGTTTTGAGAGAATCCCATAATTTTTTTCTTTTTTAAGACATATTTTTCTTTTGGATCAGTTGTTCAGCATCCATACCATTGATTGCTTCAGATAGTTTTTAATTTTTGTTACAGTTTACACCTGGTGTGGCTGGCCTGATCCGCAACACTACAAATCATCAAAATTAATTGACTTAGA
>JAIGNY010001860.1:20000-21549 GCA_020152595.1 Chiridota heheva
ACTTGCAGCTTTATTTGGTTTGTGTAATTAATTTGTGTGTAATTCAATTAAAATCAACTTCTCAGAATTGCAGTTTGGCATGCTAGCTTTCCCTGGTCTGATTCCCAGTGGTTCTCCAACCAGTGGTATGCAACTGGTTAAGCAAGTGACTGGTTAGACCGTTGTAACCTTGGCTGATGAAAAAGGAATAATTAAAAATACCTATTTAACTTTTCTCAAATAAGTTTCTCAAAGTTATTAATAAAAAATACTTCAAAGATATTGTGATACCCAACCAATTTGTTACTGTAATAGTCTATAGAAGAATAATCTAGTAAATTTACAGTACTTCTAGTTCCCACCTGAATGTATCATGGACAAATATTGTCTAATCAGTAGATTTGAAAGAAAAAACAAAACAACAATTGTTAACTTAACAAGAATCAAATTAAGTTGTGCTATCACTCTATTGTACTTTATAGCATACTTTTATTTAGCTTGACTATAGTGAGAGCTTGTGCTTTTGGAAGAATTTGTTTGTTATGATAACATTCATGACATTAATATCAATTAGAATAGTTGTACTGGCATGAAAGAAACATAAAAGATAATATGTTTCCTGGGTGTGCAAAGAATTACAAATAATAAAATGCCCAAAATACTGAATTTGTATACAGCCCTAGATGATTTGTATGGAAAAATATAAAGTTCAGTACATTTTCTGGGGATTTCATGTGGTCTAATTTCATCTGCAATTTTGCATAGAAGATGATATGATGGAACAGGTTGGAATTGTATGTTGGACAGGGTGGGTTGGCATGTGAAACAGAGAATGGATAGGAGGTGTATTACCAGCGACAAGGGGATTTTTAGCATTTGCGATGTGCAGTATAATTTTGCTTTAATGTTGCTTCACACTTACACATTTTTAATGATGATTGACACACGGGCCAGCTTTAATTGGAAGCTGGATTACAATCCAAGATGAACTTCTAAAAATGTTAGGGAGGGGGGATTAGGGCTGAATTATGTATTAAAAACCAATATTAATCATTTGTTTTCAATTAAAATAATGGCTAAAGACAGATAGAGGGTAGCCTGCTAGGTAAATGAATACAAAAAAAGTAATTGCATCATAATAAAATATTTTGATCTTCCATTGACAGCATACTGTCTTTCTAACACTTCTAGTTATAACTACTACTTACTGTCATACAAAAATCTTTTGTTTGTCTTTACATTCTCTATTATACAAGAGAATCACTAATCTAGCTCTTGTAGCTATTTGTTAAAAGATAGAAAAATTGCAAAGTCAATTGTATATCAATTTAATATGATATATAGCTAAATCACTCACGGAATTGTATCATTTAACATTTTGCAAATTAAAAACAAAAGTATTATACTCACTCAACATTGTTCAATAGTTCATTCATTAGACTTAATGTACATTAATATTACTTCTATATAACATGTGTACAGTAGTTAATAGATTTTGATAAATTGGTCTTTAAATAAATAGGTATCTTTGTTTCATTTTTGATAGTGGTTTATTATTTGGTTGGAAGTA
>JAIGNY010001861.1:0-21663 GCA_020152595.1 Chiridota heheva
GAATATTCATATCAAAGGTACTATTATATGCACATTAATTGAATTTGAATATTCACATCAAAGGTACTATTATATGCACATAAATTGTATTTGATTATTCACATCAAAGGTACTATTATATGCACATAAATTGTATTTGAATATTTTATTGACTCCAACAATGTGCTCTCACATTTGTGCTGAGTGCTTTTTAAAGTGGCAATCTGTGTGGTTTCCACATCCATCAAGATATCCCAAATTCTCAATCATGGAAATGACATACCCTAACCCCCACTCATCATGACTCACCTTCTCTCCCTACCATTTCACCCCAGCTCTCTACTTAATGTTTGTTTGTTTGTTTGATTGATGATGGCTTAACGGCACCACAACAACTAAGGTCAAATTGTGCCTGAGAGGTCAGATCATTCTAGAGGTAGGAAGTAAAGGAAACAGGGGGAGAATGTAAGAAATTTAAGGACAAAAGGTCAGAAAGCTGTGATCGTGAAGGGAGGTGCATGGTTGAAACAAAAACAAAGTAGAGAGGGGGTGGAAAAGGAGAATTAAAAATGGTCGTAGAGGGAGGCATGATGAAGAAAGAAGATTACATAAACATAAAAGCACAACCCCCTCCACTTTAATTTCATGAAGATTAATTTAGAACTGAATCTTCATCAAGATCAATCCTTTGTTTTATCTTTATTCAAGCAAAGAGTTATTGTTAAAATTTATTTTCAAGCCAGGATTCTTGACCTCAAGCAAAAGGCTATCTTTAGATTTCCTTTCATGCCAGACATATTTACCCCGCTAAGCGTAGCGGGGATATTTACGAGAGTTATACTTACCTTCCATGCTATAATATGCAATCTGGTCACATGACCTGATTCTAACGCACTTCTAACCGAACCTAAAAACGCAGTAACCAGCCAAGCCCTGACCTCCATAATACCTCTGTACCACCTCACTCAACATTCCACGAGGCCTGAACAGAGGAGGAGGCGGGATGCATGGAAGGTAAAGTATAACTCTCGTAAATATCCCCCGCCACGCTTAGCGGTAAATTTACTTCAAGTTATACCTTACCTTCCATGCTATAATATGCAATCAGATTGCAACCGAGGATAGGAAGGAAGGGAGTTCAGATCGCCGCACATTTTTTTTTTTTTTTTTTTAATGGCTGGTACGAAACTCACACGAACCGAATCCCGTTTAAAGGACGAAATCCCTTCACCTCGGAAGGATGAAAGACCTCAAGAGTGGGAGGAACCAAAACATAGGAAACCACGGCGAGGTACAGTCAAACCGAACAAGGCACCATTCGTTGACAGTAACGGAGGCAAACCTCGAAAGAACCTGGCGTAAAGCCCAGAAAAACAAGCCAACGAAGAGCGTTTGGACACAACTACAGCAAAGTGTCCACAAAAACGCCAAGCCACACGGATTCGTCCACGAGACAGAACGGCGAGGAAACTACGATTGGGAACGAAGTGTGTACCAATGAAAACGAATTGAAGAAATCCCGGACAAGGGAAAAATTCGTTAGCGCGCTAACCAGCAAGAGCTAAAGTTAAGCGGGGAACACTAACGTCGAAAAGTGAGTCAGACCAAAAACAAGAGAAAAACCGCAAAGCGGTTTCTCGAAACGCCGCACGAGATCCGTGAAAAGAGGTTATGCCCGAACCCGAGTGCATACCGCGGCCGTTCTATGAACAGTTCAGACTACTTTAACAGAAAGCCCTGGATGATCTATCGGAGGAAAATGTCACATGACACACTACGAGAGATCTCCCAGAACTCACCAGTGGTCGCAAGTCAAAGACCGTAGACCCCACGGAAAAACCCTGGTGGATAGCTGCAAGGTATCCCAGAGCTCATGACGGAACTATGACAAACATCGTCCCTGACCCGAGGCTCAAATGACGTGAAGCCTGCAAGGTCTCGAGCAGCCAAAGTTCGTCCCCTGCGCCGAGACGAAAAAGGGTCAAGTACCCGTCCAAGTTTCCGACAGAAGGGGTCACAAGAAAAGTGCCCGACCTTGATCGAGAAGCCCGTCGCCGGCACCGACGGTGACATCTGACGGTGAAAACCGTAGCAGTTGCGGGACGCGTGGCTCCAGGCAGCGCCTATCAACAGCGAACTTGTCTAAAGAAGTTGACTGGAGAAAGTGTTAACGTACTCACGTATAGTAACAACCTTGAAACCGCGGAGCCTACGGCTACGGGCGCGAGAAAACGAATACCGTATGTCTGTACGGGCAGTTAAGTAACAGGCCGTAAAACCGCAAGCAGCTGTAAGGTGTCAAAGTATGGAAGGAACCATACGTGCCGTTGTTGGTAATAGCTACCCCAAACGTAAGGTTGTCTACCAAAAGGCCACCTATGGTCAAGAAAATCTCCTTCATGGAGGTAATATTGACAAGTAGGTGGTAACGTCACGCCAACCGTATGAGTCATAAACCCCAACACTGGAGTAGAAATCACGAAAAGAGGTGCGTCCTGTGTATACTACACGGACCGTTAAACACCCTGCACCACGGAGCGGAAAGCGGCGTGGCTACTGGGGGACTTACGCCGTACAAAGCACGCGACCCGTTAAATATAATAGATCCGTTATGGGTCTACAAAGGCGCCAGCATGACAAGTAAAAACCACGAGTCCACCGCCTAACGATGTCGCTGTGCACCACGGAGCAAAAAGCTGCGTGGCTCGCGAGGGGACAACTGGTACTGGTGCGTGTCCCGAACGAAGTAGCTATCAGTACCAAAGGACCGTCTAGGTCCACGATAAGCGTGAACGCACTGCACCTGTAACGTGAGTCGTTATCTCATTATACCTCTATTCACCACGGGCCACCGAGTAAGTGGCGACAGCGTAGGGAAGAAGTACACAGTGCAGCGTTCCGTTGAGAATAGGTAAAATATATATAAACTGAGGCCGTAAGAAATACGGAGGAGTTCACGTGCCACGCGCAAGCTATCTACGAGTCGTAAACTGAGTTTGTTCCATCACGGAGCTACGAAACCGGTAGCTGCGTGGGGGGGGAAGAAGGGACGACCGTCGTACTCAGCACGTGTCCCGGTAAGAGAAACGCCGCGAACGCAGTAGTTCATGGCTACTGGTCCTCTACCACACCGCCGCCGCTGGTATAGGCCGTTAACTCCGTTTGTATAAAATCACTGACGGAGCCGCGAAGCCGGGCGCTACGCGTGGGGACTGCCGTCGAACGCTAAAAACGCCCCAGCAAGAAAAACGACCGCGGAACACTGCAACACGCCGCTAACGGCCGCATAATATCCCGGTTCGATACCGGGTTTATCGTACATTGTCACGAAACCGCGTTAATATCTGTAGAATGTGAGCCGAGGTCGTTCGACGCAAGAATCACATTCAGGGTATGCCTCCGTAAAGAAGGAAATCTTATCACCCGGCGCAGGCCTCGAAACCCGAGCAAGCGCTAACACGCGACGCATCCTGGGGCGTGGCGCATCGACAAACGGGGACTCGTCCTGCGTGTCCATGAACTGGTGAAAAACTATGCGGAACCGCGGCGTTCAACGCCGAAAATCTCACCAAGTCAGCTCACACGGACGTGGGGATCTCGAAACTAACGGTGTGACGTCGTTTACGTTACCTTGCTGTAGAACTAAGCAGCACTACAGACCCAAACGTCATCTCATGCCCGGACGGAGCCGCCAAGTTGTGTTACGGACCCGTAAAACAAGCGTGGGGGCCGTATGGAACCGATTATCGGAGCCGCACGGACCCTAATGGACCGATGCAAAGGAATCCAATGGCTCTACAACTAGCCGTAAAAAGGGGACTAACTCCGTAAGACCCGGGCGCCGCCTCTAGTTGGCCGACCGGTCCCAACGCTGAACCGAGACCACAGCGGTGTACACGTGGTTTGAACAAAGTCGATAACACCAAAGCGCAACCTAAGAAGCGTTTACATGCGCACGCGACCGCAGGACAGTCAAGGCGCGCGTAACGCACCGACACTAGGGACCTGCCCGTCGTGTCGACGATATAGGCGCAAAACATCGCGAACTGTGGCGTTCAACGCGGAAAATCCTACAGAGGCAGTTCACACGGCCGTGGGACAGCGTAGCTATGACCAAGCAGCTTCCTAGCTAGCGAACTCAACCGGGGTTCATCGTACAGTGCACGTTATCCCGTTGCAAAAACCAGTCGTACAGGCCCGTGACGGTCTAGAGAAGCGTTTGCACGCTATGCAAAGCGGGACCTCTGAGGTGCGTAACGACCGGCCGACGGAGGCCTGTCCTCCGTGCCTACGATACTGGTGAAAGTAATTGCGGAAATGTAACGTTCAACGCGGATAATCGTGATAAATGGTGTTCACATGATCGTGGAACTGCGTAGCTAATGGCCACGGAACCATGAATAGAATAGCTCTCACGGCGCTATACTACTTGTGAAGATTATCACCTGTCACCTGGCCACATAGCTCGTAGCTAGCGGGTGCATATCCGGGTAAATAAACGTGTACGATATCCCGTTACAAAACTACGGAGCCGTCGCATCGAACACCGGAGCCACGCGCTCTCGGTCGCACTTGAAAAATACCGGTCGCGGTGGAGTCTGTGCTCGACCACGCCGCTGGAACAATCGCTGCAAAGAGTACCACGAATGGACTCGCAGCATAATCTGCACGCCGTAACGTGAGATGGATGTGACCGGAGCGTAAAGCAAGAAGCGTTATCACGCTATGCCGGGTCATCAAGGGTGTGTAGAGCATCAACGCCGAGGGCGTGTCCTCCATGTCCATGATACTGGTGAAAATAATTACGGAACGGTAATGTTCAACGCAGACAATCTTAATTGCGTTCACACGAAGTCGTGGAACTGCGTAGCTAATGGCTACGGAACCAAGAAGAAAATAGCTGTCCTGATGCTATATTTCTTGTAAAGAAAGTCATCTGTCACCTGACCACGAGCGTAGTAGCTAGTGGGCGTATAACGGAGTGAACGTAGTGTACGTTAACCCGTTAGAGATAAGTTCCGCTCACTGGAGCCATCCAATGGAAGCGAAAGGACCGTAAACGGACCGTGGACTCGTATGGAACCGCACGGACCCAGAAATACGGGCGCGGAACCGCCCAATGTAACCGTGCGGACCCGTGAAACACGGACCGTGGAACCGCACGGACCCGTAAACATGGGCCGTGGAACCGTATAACTGTCGTAGCCGTTGGCTACGGGACCAAGAAGAAAAATAGCTGTCTCAATGCTATACTTCGGATGAACCGCACGGTGTACGTCTTTCAATAGGCGCTCCGCTAGGAGTGGGCGGCGCCCCGCCTCCCTGGCTTTGGACCTGGGTGGCGGTGGGGAGACGAAGAGGGCCTCTCAGACCGTCGCTTCTCCACTTTCTCCGCCGCTCTTTGAAAGTACCGGTCGCGGTGGAGTCTGTGCTCCGACCACGCCGCTAGATCCCAATCGCTGCAAAGAGTACGGGATTTGACTCGCAGCATAATCTGCACGCGTAACACGTGCGATGGATGTCACCGAGCGTAATTTAAAGAAGCGTTTGCACGCCACATCACGAGACATCCTGGGTGTGTAAAAACATCGACACTCGGGACCTGTCCTTCATGTCCATGATACTGGTGAAAATAAACACGGAACTTGTAACGTTCAACGTAGACAGTCTTAATTGCGTTCACACGAGCCGTGGAACTGCGTAGCTAATGGCTACAGGACCAAGAAGAAAAATAACTGTCAATGCTATACTTCTTGTCAAGAATGTCACCTGTCACCTGACCACGTAGCTAGTGGGCGTATAATCGATTAAACCGTGCGATGTCGTGAACCCGTTAAATACGGACCCGTGTAAACACGGGCGCGGAACCGTCGAATGGAACCGTCCGCCCGTAACAACGGGCCAGCGGAACCGTATGGAACCGTCCGCCCGTAACAACGGGCCGCGGAACCGTCCGCCCGTAACAACAGGCAGCGGAACCGTATGGATCACGGAGCCGTTCAATGGAACCGCCCGCCCGTAACAACGGGCCGCGGAACCCCGTATGGACCACGGAACCGCCCGCCCGTAATAACGGGCCGCGGAACCGTATGGATCCCGGAACCGTATGGATCCGCCCCCCGAACCGCACAATGCCCGTTTCACATAGGGCTGCGGAACCGTCAGGGATGGTCCGCGGAACCGCCGCCCGTAATAACGGGCGGCGGAACCGTCTGCACGGGACCGCCAATGGAACCGTCCGCCCGTAACAACGGGCCGCGGAACCGTATGGAACCGTCCAATGGAACCGTCCGCCCGTAATAACGGGCAGCGGAACCGTATGGAACCGTCCAATGGAACCGTTAAGCCCGTAATAACGGGCCGCGGAACCGTATGGAACCGCCCAATGGAACCGTTCGCCCGTAATAACGGGCGCGGAACCGCCCAATGGAACCGTTAAGCCCCGTAACAACGGGCGCGGAACCGTATGGAACCGCCCAATGGAACCGTTAAGCGTAATAACGGGCCGCGGAACCGCCCAATGGAAACCGTCCGCCCAGTAACAACGGGCAGCGGAACCGTATGGAACCGTCAATGGAACGTTCGCCCGTAACAACGGGCGCGGAACCGTATGGAACCGCCCAATGGAACCGTTAAGCCCGTAACAACGGGCCGCGGAACCGTATGGAACCGTCCAATGGAACCGTTAAGCCCGTAACAACGGGCAGCGGAACCGTATGGAACCGTCCAATGGAACCGTTAGCCCGTAACAACGGGCCGCGGAACCGTATGGAACCGTCCAATGGAACGTTCGCCCGTAACAACGGGCGGAACCGTATGGAACCGTCCAATGGAACCGTTAAGCCCGTAACAACGGGCCGCGGAACCTTATGGACTCACGGAACCGCCCAATGGAACCGTTAAGCCCGTAACGGGACGCGGAACCTTATGGACTCCGGAACCTTATGGAACTGTCCCCGAACTCACAACAACCGGCGCACCGCGGCGTTACAAGGGTCGTGGAGTCGACAGGACTGTCCAAAGGAACCGTTGGAACCGTGTTTACAACTTAGGCGACGTTCGTTAACGCCCCTAAGAGGTTTCTCTCTCTCTCTCTCTCACTTACCTTACGGAACCGTCCAATGGAACCGTGTTTACAACCTAGGCGGCGTTCGTTAACGCCCCTAAGAGGATATCTCTCTCTCTCTCTCTTACCGTTACCGCTCTAGGCGCAACGCCTCTAAGAGCGTAACCTTCTCAGTGAATCTCTTTTATATATCTGAAAAGAGAAGAACATATATCCATGCGTACATACACAAATACGGCAAAGTAAGTATGAACTTACGGACACGCTAAAGAGAGACGAGGCCTAGCAGTCTAAACAGAACACCAAAACTCTCTTAAACAGAAATTTTTTTTTTTTTTTTTGCTGAAAAATAAATTTCCTAAGAGAAGAACGTAAGTCCAAGCGTACAAACCTAAACACGGCAAAGTAACTATGATCTTACGGACACGCTAAAGAGAGACGAGGCATAGCATTCTAAACAGAACAACAACACTTGCTTTAACAGAAAAAATTTTAAAAACCAAAAATTTTCTATCTGAAAAACTTTAGAAACCGAAAACGCGTCCAACGTAATGACTTTTCTAGCGCTGGGGTAGCGTGGGAAACACCAACCACTGTGTACTCGAGGTCTGTAAAGATAAAAGGAAAGATTATTTTCCCTGTAATTAGGTCGTCGGAGAGACCCACCCACGGTCTCTCCGACACCCCAACTTCAATCCTGAAAATTAAATATTTTAACTCAAAAACTGTGTGAGAAAAATAAAAATATTCATATGCTGATAACGTGAAAACGAAAATAAGCTCGCTAGTAACAACTGTAGCTCCCTAGAGTTGTTACAGGGCGACCCACATTTACCCAGCGGTGACTATGACCCAATGCGCATGCGCCAAAATCGAAAAAAGGAAATTGGCTTAATGCATACGAGAAGGTGTACTGAAATATCCTAGCGTGCTAAACACTATACATAGTATAACGCTAGGGTCACCTCGAGGCGGGTGGGGCTAAGGGAGAAAAAGACTAATTCCCGGGGTGAGAGGACCCTAGGCAGGCACAACCTGTGCTCTAGGGCCTAAAACACCCACCACGAGTAGGACGCTCTCGAACTAGCCATTCGCTATGTACGAATGGAGACAAAAAACCCGCTATCCTAAGTGTAGGCTACACGGGTAAAGTCGTGTAGGTCGGCCAAGAACTCTCGGACCCATGGCTATCTCACCCTACTCTCGGAAGACTTGAAAAGGCGAGCCAGATGAGAACGGGCAGCGTAAAACCCTTCAGGTAGAAGCTGCGAAGAGAAAAAAGTTAGAAAGGTTAATTGAAATATAAAACAAAAAGACCAGTTTTCAGCGATGTTATGAAACAAACGCTGAAAAAGAGTGAGGTGGTACAGAGGTATTATGGAGGTCAGGGCTTGGCTGGTTACTGCGTTTTTAGGTTCGGTTAGAAGTGCGTTAGAATCAGGTCATGTGACCAGATTGCATATTATAGCATGGAAGGTAAGGTATAACTTGAAGTAAATACTTAAATTGCTAACTTCAAGTCAGGAATACATTGTTTTAAGTTCTATTGTATATTTTCTTTCAAGCAAGATGCAAAAGTAACTGGAATTCCTTTCCAATGGCAAAAAATCTATTGTTTCCAGTTTCTGAACACTGGATGTGTTGAAGGAGGGACGGCGGAACAGATAAGATTCTATATCCCCATTTGCCAAGGAAGTACGCTGGTGAGGGGGATAATCAAGAATTGATGCAGCATGTCTACTCACCTACTCTGCTGAAGCAAGGTTGTAATCAATGCAACCTGTGCCTTGTATAGCGTAATGACACCAATCTGCGTGGGCTCCACATCCATGAACATGAGCATCTCTATCATAGAAATGACAAAGTTTGCTTCTTTGTCGTTGAGGAAACTGCCGCCTGCAGCCGCTATACACTCTTTGCCGTCAGCCACGTCGTAGAAGGATAGAGTTGGAAATTCACTCTGGGAAGAGCAAGAAGCAAAATATTTGAAAATTTGATAAATACTTTTGTAGCTGCTTATCAAAATGATACTCAATAAAGACTTGAAATTACGCTATTGGGTCACTTTAAAACGTGACCTTGAATAAAACGTTCAGGCTGGGCAGCCCGGTATTACATGCTTGGCCAATTTTACGGTCACAGACCCAAAACTATAATGTAAGCACTCTGTAGAGTGCATATCCTCCCCACACACAATCTACCTCAGAAATCTTAGACCCACTAAGTTTTATCACCAAATAATCTCTTCCTCACTTTTAATTAGCATTGCCTATTTGCATTCTAAACACTTCATGGCTACCTTCTGACTGATTTCTTTCAAGTCATATTATTGTTTTCAGTTTTATTCAGGCTAAAGCATTCATTGTTTGAGTTCCTTTCAGACAAGACTCACATTACATCCTTTTCTTTTCATGTCAAAAACCAATTGTTTTGATTTCTTTGATACCAAACAAACTTATCTTAATTTTCTTTAGAGTACAGATAATAGATTATGTTTGGATTTTCATTTAGAGCATGAATTCATTGTTCAGCACATTCCAATGGAAAGATTAAACTTAGTCTTGACAGATCGCATCCTAAAAGATCCCACCCCCCTACCCCCATTTCTGCCCTTCTCTTGTTCTGATATGTCCTAAATTTGAATCACTTCTTCCTGAAGCAGTTAAAAAACCACACACTACATTTAATTAACATCCAATAATCAGTTCTTGAGATATGTTGATGACAAACAGGTAAAAATATAACCTCCGTTCAACTTCGTTGGCGGAGGTAATTATAGTCACTGATGCAGTGAACCAGTGACTTAATTACCGATTTCATAGCTGTTCATGACGAACATAATAGCACATTGTTTCAGTATTAATGAAATGAAAGGGTTTTGAGACTAGCTAGGATTAGCTTACAGACTGAAGTATGGCAATGAGAGTATTACTTCATTTGGAGATCATTTACATAGGAAATTGTAATTGAGGGAAATAGTTAATAAGAAATTTGAGATGAAGTACATAAATGGTGAATGATTTTTAAAGCAGGGCACTGTATCATGATAATCTATCTAAAAGAGGCCATTCCTTTTAATGCTTAAATTATCTGGCTGTAGGTACCTGTCTATACACCAAATATGAAAAATGCCATTGGCAATACTACAAACACTGAATACTTACACATAGCTGTAGTCTATCTGCTTCTGTAACGCCATCCACGAGCTGACTGTCGTAAAACAGCTCGTTAGATATAGCACTGATGTGAGGGTGACAACGATACTGGGTTCGGAGAAGTGTTGGTTCATATCCCTGCAAGGATTCAAATATGACACACAGATTGATTTGATATTCATTTGTATGTGGCAAGGGTACTAAAATTTGATTGGTTGAAAGGGGTCAGCTGACCATGGTTAATTTGTGACATCACAAGGCAATGGAAATGTATCTAGCAGGCGTTTGTTGGCAGTTTGACTTACATTTATCAAACAAAGGACTCTTAAATGGTTAATTTTTAACTGATTTTGATCTTTTCTTTGTAACTTTCATGGGTTTTGATATATTAGTTAATGTCGCCTCTACACGTCCATATAAGGCATTTAATTGTATTCACCCTGTAACAGAGAGCTGATACAAACCTGTCATGAAAAGAGCAACATCGTCGTAATAAAGTTGTATAAATATCAGTTTGAAACTGTAAGTGCTTGTTGAGTTACCATTAATTGAAATAAAAGAGGAAATTACCAACACTTTACCAAAAACATGTTTCTTATCATTTTGAAGAAAAAAAGCAAAGGAATTATGTACCTTCATTCAAAGAAAAGTAACAAGACGAGAAACAAAATATTCTGAAAATAAGTACGCCCTTGAAGGGGTTTCTACTAAGGGTTTTCACCTCTTACTTTTTGCTAGTAGTTAAAAGTCAAATTTTAGAATTCAGGCAAATTTTGTGATGTCATCAGATGAACACAGCTCATTATCCTTCAGTAATTCATTATCTTCAGGTTTCACCTCTTATAGTTTGATTTCTTCTTTGCTGATTAGCATAGCATAGCATAGCATAGCATAGCATAGCAAGGTTTAATGTCCCGAAAGCATCTAGTGCTGGACATTAAATCAAGACGGCCACAGCCTTTAATAACCAATTGTGAACTCGCTGGTTGCAGACCCACTGGGATTCGAACCCACGACGTGCGGGTGAGAGGACAAAGCATTAACCACCGAGGTATGGTTGATTACTAGCTGCCCTAGGGGTATAATCAAGTTTTGAAATACCTGAATGCAATCAGATATTGACCTTCAAAATATATTTTAGAGAGGATTAAAAAACAAAGATTTATATAAACAATTGAAGATATGTTCATCTGCCGATGCCACAAATCATTGCACAATATGGAAAATGCTGTAAATGGTTAGTTTTTAACTGCTTTTGGTGAGAGCTGTATTTATGGTCCATTCTATACTTTGAATTATTCAAGCTCAAGTTGCCTCTAGATGTCACCTTGAAAAGTGAATGCCCTGTAGTAGTTTGAGGTAAAAACCAAAGTGCTGTACAGAAAAAACTTCCTCAGAAATAGTTCATTCCTGTTTAGCATTCCACAACATACTGGGTTGCTTACCAAAAGAATAAGGCGGTCAAAAAGAGTTTGCTCAAGACTTGATGTATGAGGCGATTCTGAGCCCTGGATGGTTGGATCTAGCTGCTTGGGGTCCCCTACCAAGACCAAACGCTCACATTCAAATCTGGCGATGGGTAGCAGGGAACCAGGCTCCGTGATCTGACTGCATTCATCGAGCAAAACCATCTAGAAGGAAGCAGTTTAATAACGGATCTTGAAGGATTATATATGGTCAGGTAGAGAGGGAGCTTTAAATTCTGTATAGAAGTCTTTAAGGGAGGCAAAGTCTGACACAATCATTATTTCATATGACAGAGGATAAAAGTCTTAACCAGCTTTTAAAAACAGCAAGTCAAAATCTTATTTCTATCTCAAGTTATTCATGTTCATGAAAGATTAATGCCCTTACATCAGCGATGTTCGGTTTTTCCACATGTTAGAAAATCGAACATATCAAGGTCATTGAAAATTTACGCATTACTACCCTCACACTCCATACATACAGTATACAATTATACATACACTGCACGTACAGAGTTTATTTTGGGAATGGTTGAAGTAGACACAGCGTGTACATTATATAAGAAATATTTAGTGAGGGTGCTGTGCGTAGCAATGTCATAGATATCGGGGCACAATATTAGCATGTTGAAGCTGACACATAGAGGCTGCCATTTTGTTCAATTCTGTATTGAAATATTGTGCATGATGACATAATTTCCCCAATAGGAACAAAAGGATTATAATGTATTTCTTTATAAATGTGATTAGTTTTTATTCCAAAATGATGTGCCACAAAGTTTTAACAGCATGTTTTGGTAATTTCATGTGTACACAAAAATGTCCTTGACCCTTACAAAAGAAAAACAATTTTTCATAAGATAGAAAATTTGAGATAGATTATAAAGAAATACAAAGCATTCCAACATCCTGTTGGGCTGATGACATCATAATCTACATGTTTTGAAATCAAAATGCTGGCTCCCATGGCACTATTTGGTAGTATCATTTAGGTTTTTAATAATTACAATTAATGTGTTAAATTGCTTCAGAAGGTATGAAACTTGGTCAGGAGATGTGTCATTTTCAATTCTATCATATCAAATAAGGATTATGTCAGACTTTAAGTCTACTTTAAATCACATCAAAAGCACTAAAAGTTTAATTGCGAATCAAAGTTCTACACATATTCATAATTTGTAATGTAGGGCTTGAATTTGCCTCTGTTCCGAGAACAGAGCTTTTAATGCAGGAACAGTGAATTTTCAAATATCAGTTCCGGTGGAACAGTGTAGCAGTGTTCCTTTCACACAAGCATGTTGCATCAGTAATCAATAACATGATTTTTTCTATAAAAAAAATGCATGTTTTCAAACAAGATTATTATAAGAATGATTTCTTACAGTAAGAAAAAGCTTTTCCCACCTTGCCTGCAATTGTCAGTGCACAATTAATCATGAATACACACATGCAAGGCTGCTTGCCTGTGTACAATACACAACTGGATGCTACATCATGTAAATACTAATAACCAATTAACATGTTACACATGTTAACCAATAAATTAGTCGTAAATTAAGCCCTATTTCAAAAGAGGAATTTGTGCTGTTATCGGCAAAAAAGTAGGAACAGTGAAATCTGATCTGGAACAGTATTATTTTGAGTACTTTTTGGTGGAACAGTGGCAAAGAATATAAATTTTGACCATTGTAATATATGCAAAAGTTGTGATGTATGAAAGAGAGAATAGCTCATAATATTAATGTAATTCTTTTAATTTCTCTTCTAAATTTTAGTCACTGAAACTCATCAAGACTGTTTTCTCCTGCTTAACTTTTCGTTTCCCAATTGGTCGTGACACGACTGATTTGACATACACTTTTTAAAAGATTTTACTTCGTCAAATAGGCCCACAGCAGTAATCCTGGTATCATTTCAAAGAGCTTGAATAGTTCTTTCAGAAAATGTAACTTTTTGATGGAGGTTAGGGTTATGTTAAAGATTTTTGAAAAATGATGGGTTGAAATAAAGAAAATTAAAAAAAATGCACAAAATTTTACAAAAAATATTTTTTTTCTTTTTTAAAGACTTGCTTGCCATACTTCCAGACCTTGATTTTGCTAAAAAAAACCTGTGAGGAACTTACAAAGACATCAATGTATCTAATTCTGGTCGAATTTTGACTGCCCTTATTATCAATATTTTTTTGGGCAAAAGTTGTGAAAAATATCATGATTTTTAGATCAAAATTTGGGAAAAATCTAAGCATCTGATCGCGATACAACTCCCCTACGTGAATTGCACTGTTAGAAATGCCAATTAACATTCTTTTGACATCAAAAATAGCAACTATCCCTTCTTTATTCATTCTGATATTTAAATGCGAAAACAAACCCACACACTAAATCATCACAGTGTAGTACAGCGGTCAGTGTTCACGTGGATGCCCCGGGTTCAAGTACCGCACTGCATGTGCGGCATTGTTTTTTGCGAGTACTTACAGCGGTGGTTAATTTCATTGTTTTTGCAGGTTTTGCTTTGAGAAAATTTTTTAGACTAATATCATTGGAAAGGAAATTTTCCACAAACAATCTAAATAAGTAAAAAATCCTCCATTTTCATTGTTCACAAGAAGAAAAAAAAAGCTAAATAAAATTGGCCTAATTTCGCCTAAAATTTGCAATTTAAATTTCTATTTTTTATTTCATGTACATATTTTCTTCATTTTGACTTTTTGTATTGAAAAATTTATTGACAATGAGCATTCATATAAACCAACTTGTAGTGATACAAAATGAAAGAAAAGATATGAAAATTAATTTTGAAAAAAAAAAGTCCCATAAAACCTTCAGTCATGTTTTGGACCCTCTAAGGGTTAAGTTTTATTGCGGGTGAAGATTTAAAAGCTTGAACTATTAAAGAAACAAATTGGTGAAGAAAAAAAACAAAAACCATGCTGATTCCAGTTGCTATCTTATTCTGCCCAGGAATGATTGCATTTTAAAGATTTCAGTGAGTTGAAAAGTGACTAGTGCAGTATATATTGTGATGTCATAGTTGCACTTCCAATTTCTATGAGAGTACAATTTCACATTTCTGGTAAAATTGATTTGATTTAATTTATTTTAATTTTTTTGATTTGATTGATTTTTTTATCTTCAGATCATTTTACAACAATATATACATAAATCATTGCAAAATGTTTGCACAATGGAATATTCAAAAAACAAATTATATGAAACTGAGTATAGAACACACACTTAATAGCTATAAACATGTGATGTGGTAAGTAACTGAAAGAAGATAAAGGACCAGAAATAAGTAATCTTTTCCAGTCTGGCCCTTGAAAATTAACAATAATAGTAAATATAAATGCAACCCTACCCCCAAGGGATTGCTTTTGGGGTTTAAATAAGTTGTTAAGTGACGTGGTATGAGTGTTTCGACAACGACGAGTGAACACACAATTACAATGACGGGGTTGTCGCCTGCGTATTGGTTATGATAGTAACAATACTATCACGAAACGCTTAATACGACCCGGACGAGAACACAGGTATGACGTATGGACATACATAACATCGACAACCAAGTCAATGTCCACAGCCTTTGATAACCAGTTGTGGTGCACTGGCGTGTCTACCCAACCCAGGCTTGAACCCAGGGCCTCATGGTCTGTAGATATGTATGATAACCGCTACACCACAGTTGGTAGACAACGAGTGTTTCCCCACACAATAAGATTATAATTCAAGTGAGGGAGAATAAGGGAATTGTAAAGAGTCAAAGGGGCACTTTTATGTAGAAAAAATGTTTATAGAAAAATCCACCCATTGTGGCTACCCTCTTACATATATATACATTATATATGCTTCTTCCAGTCAGGTTTACAATCAATTTAGGTACCTTCAAACTTAGTTTAAGATAATGCAACAATGGGAATTCCTTCTAAATTCAATGTATAATCAGTTGGACTCAAAAGTTTGTTATCAAATAATAAAATAGTAGTTTTGGAAATATTTGAAGTTGATTTATTTGCATTTAACCAATTAGAAATATGAGAGAATTCATGTGCAATATCTGGTAGGAGTATTATGCACACGAACAGACGGGCAAAGCATGTTCTTGTAAAGTCAGGGGTCAAAATTCCCTCTGTTCCGTGAACAGTGCTTTTTAAGCAGGGACAGTGAATTTTCAAATATCACTGTTCCGTTGAACAGTGTTTTTTTCTCAAACATATAACATCAACATCCTGCAATATATAATTTTCTGCTCATAAAATGTGTTTTAAGAGTAAAATCCCTCGTAACAAATATTTTTTCAAGTATGAAAAACCTTTCTTTTCCTGCAATTACCGGCGCAATTGATCATAGATAGGTCGCTGAAACTAACAATAACATAACGCTAGGTTTTGATCTCACTTTGTCAAGACCCGTTTTACAAGCTGTAAAATTGACCACAAAATACACAGTGAAAATTAAAATCGTGGCGATCAGTACATTTACATGTTAACATTACCTGATGAGTCAAATAAATTTTGCAAGAAGAAAAAAATATTGCAAAATAAAGGAACAAAAAAAGGTTTCAGCAGAGCTGAAATTCTGCATGCTTCGCAAAGATCACAGCCATTTTATAAGAGGACTGATAAACTGTATTTCCGGGGTGATGGCGTAGTTTTGAAATTGATTACGGCGAGTTGAAGAGAGCTTTCCATACACATTTTCCATAAAAACGATGATTTATACTGTAGAAATGCACTTTTCACAATTTAGAAAGCAAAATTCCAGCGTCTATTTGGGCAATGGGGTCAAAAAGTTTGCTCTTCTGGTTGCACAATTTATTTTACTTAGCATCGTAAATTGGAGCAGTTTTGGTGTCCTTCCAAAAATCACAGTACTATGCATGTCTTAAGGAAACATGCTCGCTTTTTTGATGTGTACGTTTACTAAAATCTCTAAACGTTTAGTTCTAAAAGTATGTTAGTACACATTCCAAGTGGAAAGCATTTCAGTACTTTTTACCTGGAGAACAGTTTCCCTCTCAGTCTTACCATGGAGCTGTCGAAATAACAGCTCCCAGGACCCTAGGCTAAGCTTATTTGGGGATTTATTTACTAATAGGGGATATATCTGTCAGGGAATATTAATGCTTGCTTGAAAAGTGCTCCATATGTAGAATAAATAACTAGAAACAATAATATGCGTGCGTGATAATTCCGAGAAATTAATGTTGGATGCAAGACCTCATTAAAGGGGAACTTTGTGTGTGACCTCATTTTTCATTTTCGAAATTGACCGTGTCAGTTGAATAACTTCCATAAACGGCCGGAAGAGGTTAGAATTACCTATTGACCCACACATTATAATTTATACAAAATAGCTCATAACTTTCGTTAGAAGCATATTTCTATGTTCAAACATCCCCATGAAATCATTTTTCTCCCCAATGCCTTTTAAGTTTGTTTTTTTGTTGGGAAAATATATTTTCCAGCAGGTGGTAACAGTGGTATGGTCAAATTGATTCCCCCCCCCCTCCACGCCATTTGCCGAAAACATAAAAATGTGTGATACATATTCATACTCTTCAGAAGAATTTTGTATGTCTCACCCACATCCCTGATACTGTGTTTGCATGTGTTAACTAACGCAACTATCATTAGTTCTGTTACATATTTACCCCGTACATATGATATGATGCAAGTTACAGCCCTAATTGGTTTAGAATTTCAACACGTGTGCAGCAGCCTTATGACTATTATTTGTTTCTTGTTTCTCTTACAGGTATATAATAACAAAAAAGGTGTATATTAAGTCCAATTTAAGGCAAGGAATTTGCTTTTTTATTGACAAAAATTGTTGGAACAGTGAATTTTGATCAGGAACAGTGTTTTTAAGAAAGCACTGTTTCATGGAACAATGGTGAAAATTTAAAATTTGACGTCTGAAAGTGCATAAAATACATAATCTCCCTGATTAAACAAATATCACTTTCCAATAATTTAGAAAGAGGCAATTGATTTTCAAAAAAATACATAAAAATTGTCTTGGAAGTGCAGCTATGACATCACACTATTGAATTAGACTTTAATACTGCACAAGTCACTTTTCAAGTCGCAAACGGAATAACATATCAACACCTTTTCCCCAAGTTATTTCTTTTACTATCCTCTTTGATATTAACACACATGAAAAACAACGGGGAATATTCCTTAAAATTACCAAAGCGCAAAATTAGATCATGACTACTATACTTACAGGAAATTTCAAAGATGCGATACAAGGAAAGGAACACGCTGCACAAGTTACGCCCACTACAAGCACCTTAGACAGTAGGTCTTTGTTCTGACCAAGACGCTGCCTATCAATGGTCTTCCTTACGTACAGCTTTTCCGAGGGTGTAAGATCCCCATGTAACATCTCTTGGAGTTCATGAAGTTCCTGGTTGTTTTTGTCCGAGGCATGAACACTGAAAACAAAATCATAAATGAACATTTTTTAAAACTCTTTTAACCCTAAACTCTACCAGCACTTTTTTTAAAAATGCGCCCGGCAGGCAGGACCAAAAATGGGGCACCCAAAGCGGCGATAATATCGCCACGTGGTAAAGGAAGGGTTAATGAAGGCATGATTATTGAAGGGTCCTCTGTCCTCCAGGCGGCAGAGTCAGGCCCGTTCCGCTTCAGTGACCCGCACACGGGAATCATTCTGCCTATATTTTCGAGTTGGCGCATTTGTCGCGGGTTGATTAACCCTTACTCTACCAACACTTCTTTAAAAATGCGCTTGGGAGGCGGGGCCAAAAATGAGGCACCCAAAACGGCGATAATATCGCCGCGTGGTAGAGACGGTATCAATCTTCCAAGTTACGCATTATTTCTAACACCATATCATGTTGTCATTTTTCATAAACACCATATATCCTGTTGTCATTTTTCATAAACACCATATATCCTGTTGTCATTTTTCATAAACACCATATATCCTGTTGCCATTTTTTATAAACACTAAAATCCTGTTCTCATTTTTCATAAACACCATAATCGTATTCTCAATTTTCATAAACACTATAAACCTGTTGTCATTTTTCATAAACACCATAATCCTGTTGTCATTTTGCATAAACATCATAACCCTGTTGTCATTTTTCACAAACACCATTATCCTGTTGTCATTTTTCTTACATGTAAATGGAAATCATGAATTGGATCTTACCTGTGTGGAAGTATCCGCTTTGCGATCTTCTTAACACTTCCAACACGAACAAAAGCGTCAAAGCCCATATCAAGTAGACTGAAAAATTGGGTTGGAAAGGAAACAAATCAAATTGAGTAGATCGGGCATTAAGTGAATTAGAAAGGTAGCTGGCAACATGATTGTGAGAGCATTATAAACTACAAAAAGGACTTTGAATTAAACTTCAATAATTATGATGGAGTCATATTGAGAGGGTTTGGTGATAATCCTTGTAGCAGAAGCCTGAACATTTCCATTGCAAAACATTGCTCCTTAGAAAAGCTGGTGCCAGACTTCGTAAAAAATAGTGATGTAAGGGGAACTCAAATCCTACCTAACTCTTCCTGTTTATAAGTAATACTATAAGGGTGTTTCAGCCGACGTCACGAGGTCACATGACTTTGTTTACATCGCCATTTTGTCAGGCGAAACCACTGTCGTCTGCTGTACACTTAATTAGACTTACATACATTTGCATGTTGTTATATAAGATTAGTTTTGTAAAATAATTATGCTGGAATCTTGCTGTGCCATTGGTTGCACTAATAGATATGTGCGGGGAAATAAAAAGACATTTTCTCGATTTCTATCTGATCCTGATCGACGTTCGAAGTGGGTTTCTGTGCGACACGACGGCTTCAACCTACAGGTCACACTAGGATTTGCAGCGAGCACTTTATATTAGGTATGTAGGCTTTGTCTGAGTATAACAAACAATCAGCTAGTGTTAACATTAAAGTTAATCTTCGTATACCAGGGGTGAAAATATAAAACTTCAAGGAAAATATGAAGTAAAATCGGAAGCGAACAAAAAATTGCTAGTTATATTTGCTGAAATGGAACTGGTAGGTTAGCATGTAGTACGTTTGTTGTACGTGTAATGCGACTGAGCTTTGTGAAGACGTGTAAAACGCAGCAATGCCGCTGTCCTGCAAAATGGAGTCCAATTGAGTTAAAGTCACGTGATGAAATCCCTCTATTGGCAAATTTACAATCGGTAATAACATAAAAGCAGTAAAACTCACCTCAGAAGAATCCTATCTACAGCTACGTTTGTCGTTGACGCTATGAGAATTTTCCAATCTTGAGGAGTTCCACCACATTTTTGGTGAAGTTCAAACAACTGGACCAAGAAGATGACCGTCACTGCCAAAAGGTAGCTCTTACCCGCCCCAAACACACCTGTTATATTGATCAAATATGAAAGGAGAACATTTGACAAGAAAAAGTCCAATCATCCCAATACCCCATTTGCTTTAGCATGTTATTTCAACAGGTGTGAATAACTGCCTGTAATCACTGCTGGTACTTCATGCTTTAGGCAAGATGAACTAGTTCCATACCTCCCTCCAGTTTGCTTAAAACTGGAATCAACTGCTTTGAGCAGGTAATTTAAACAGGTTTTAATAGTTACTATTGTTGAGAAAACGAAAATGAAAAAGTCTTTAACATTCTACGGTAAACATTCCACACCAGTCATTTCCGTACAAATTAGTCAAACGTCAAATTTGAATATCTTCTAAATGAAGTAGATTTTGCTGAAGATATCGCTCTACTTTCATCTACATATCTACACATGCAAACCAAAGTGACCAGGTTCAATCAGTATGCTGCACAAACTGGGCTAAGAATTAATAAGGATAAGACAGAGCTTATGAAAGTTAACAGCAAATGTGCAAACAAAGTTTGTATCGATAACCAACAACTAAATGAACTTAACAAGTTGAGATACCTTGGTGCAACATTAAGCTTACAAGGCGGTGGCGAGTAAGATATCTAAAACAGAATCTCTAAAGCAAGAGTAGCATTTATGAAATTAAATAAGATATGGAACTCAAGCACATTCTCAATACATACAAAAATATGACTGTTTAACTCTCTTGTTAAGTCTGTACCCTTGTATAGTTGCGAGACATGGATACTTAATGTAGCAGATAATAAAAAGCTGGATACATTTGTTCAAATGCTACAGGAGAATTTTGAAGATCAGATGGCCATATGTAATATTTAACGATGAAATACTGAGAATCACTAAACATGACAAAATCAGTACTGAAGTAAAAAGAAGAAGGTGGAGGTGGATTGGTCATGTGATGTGCATGAGCACTATTAAGCACTGTGTGACAGCTATGACGGGAAACCAGAGGGGAGAAGGAAAGTTATTCATCCTAAAACAACCTGAAGAAGGACATTCTAGAAGGAGAGGAATGTGATGAGATGGAGCTCGTGTACAGAAGCCAGACAAGTTGCAAATAACAGAGTCCAGTGGAGAGAGTGCACTGCATCCTTATGGGCCAGGAGGCATGAAGAGACTAGGTAAGGTGAGGTAAAGTAGTTTTTTCACCATTTTTTATTTTTTTTATAATGTTTCATATAAGATGAAATTGTTTGACCACTAACCTAAACCTTCAACAGAATTACAAAGAGAATTATCATACCATGAATGAGCGAGATTGGTGTGATCGACGTTTCTTCCTTGAATGGGTCACCAAACATGTCCGCCACTTTCCTCAGGGCTTTTGATTGATCGATGTTCAAATGAAAGTCATCAATAATCGACTCTGTCAGGTGATTCTAAGAGAAATATACGATGTGGACATCTGATTCGAATACTCACTAATTGAGGCTTACTTTAGTTGCCAACCTTCCATCACTTACACCATCATTTCAACTGCGGGAATTCTTTCAAAAAAATGTGTTTCGAGTTTTGGACTTTGGTAAACATGATTCAATGTTGTTTGTTTGTTTGATGAGGTCTTAACGGCAACACAACAACGAGGGTAAAA
>JAIGNY010001862.1:0-25000 GCA_020152595.1 Chiridota heheva
AATTTGCACTTGGATAAACAATGGGTTAATTGATAAAAACCTGGAATTTTTTCTTTTTATTTGGACCCTAAAATTAACTTAGAAAGAAAAGAATTAAAACATTTCTTTGGACCTAATTTTGTTTCATTAGATTTATTAAAAAAACAAAATTTTCGGGATTTCAAAAGTTGCATGATGGATATTGGGTTTTTTGATGTGGCGAAGTTTAAATCAACAGGAAAACCCCCTGTTTTTTGCCAGTTACTATACAAAAAAACCGTAAAAGGGTAGGCTCCCCAAAATTCCCCGGAATGTGGACTAAAACGTTGCTAAGGAAGGCAAATTTTTTCCTCAGGGGGGAATGACAGGACAGCCATGCCCAAACAAATTTTTTATATGGAAGGAGCACATCAAATCAGCAAATAAATTTGGGTGGGTGTCAAAGGAACAAGTGCCAATTTCTGGATTGATCTTTTCAGTCATTGAGAATGTTTAAGGAATTCATAGGGAAAATTGAGCTGGAAAAGTTTTTGGTTCAATTCCTTTTCCTTTAACATAATTCAGGTGTTTTTTTTTTCACGATAAATCTTAGTTATCCATAGAAACCAAATGGGGTGGGGGGGTTTCTGAGTTTAATTATGGGTGGTCCCCTGATTCTTTTAAAACATGAATTTTATTATCTTTTTGGGGTTCTGAAATTTCACGAATTTGTGTGGAAATACAAATTCATGGCATCACTTTAAAACAAAACTTTTGTGCAAGTGATAGTGGGGAAACCCTTTAATACGAATGTTCATAATAATCATAATTTTTTATAAATTTTAAGTATTTTTAACCCCAAGTATCAAAATTAACCTGTGTTATTCAAAATTCCCAAACAGACCAGAACGGCTTTAAAAAGGGATAGCTTTACCGATTTTTAGGAAGACGTAAACGATTTACTGTGATTAATAATCAAAACACATTCAACATTTGTCTTAAAACCCGTTACAAGTTTTGAAATTTTTAAATTTATTTTCCACCGTTTTGTTAAATTAGTAGAGAAATGGGATGTCACGATTTTCAATGGACAAAAATTTTTCCAAGTCTGGCGGGAGCCGGGGGGATTTGGGCCCCCATAGCAGGGTTAAAGTGTCCCCTTCATAGCATGGTTAAAAGTGTTTTCTTCATAGCTGGTTGAAAAGTGTCTCCTTCAGGCATGGTTGAAAGGGTTTCCTTATAGCGTTGAAAAGGTGTCTCCTTAAAATTTAACATGGTTGAAAGGTGTTCCTTCTAGATGGTTCAAGTGTTCCTTCTGCTGTTGAAAGGTGTTCCTTCAGGCATGGTTGAAAAGGTTTTTTGTCTTTCCTTCATAGAGGTTGCAATGTGCCCTTCCCTTTCATAGCTGGTTGGGCCCCAAGGGTTGGTTCTTTCTAGCATGGTTGCAAGGTGTCTCCTTCTAGCATGGTTGAAAGTTTTTCCTTCCCTTTTAAATTTTGACAGGTTAAGGTGTCTCCTTCATACATGGTTACAAGGTGTCTCCTTAAACTTTTAAAGGGATGGGTTCCTTTTTTCCCAAGGGTTTTCCCTTTTTAAAAAATTTTAAGGGGCCCCATTTTTGGGGAAGAAAAGGTTTTTAAAGTTAAAATTTTTAAAGGGGTTTTTTTTAAACGGGGCCCTTTACACGGGTCCTTCATGCGGTTCACCCCCTTCTCAAATACCCGGGTTTTCTTTGAGTTTAAGGGGGTTTTGGAACTTCCCCCGGGGGTTTAAGCAAACCCATTTTGGCACAACGTGGGTAATTCATTTTCTTTCATGATGGGGACTTAAAAACATTTTTTTCCCGTTTTGGGGTTATTACCTCGGGTATAAAATGTGATTCGTAAAGGCATATCAAGACAAATTTTTTTAAAAAAATTTTTTTCCTCAAGTTTTAGTTCAAAAGCAGATGGAAATCTCGCTTATAAATGCAAGTTAAACACCATCTATTTTAAAAAAAATTCTTCATAATTTAGGAAAAAAGAAATTTTTTTTCAAAAAAATTTTTGGTTTATTTTTGGTTTGTTTTTATGACTCCACTTTGCACGGGTCACTTTTCAATACCTCGTAAAATTTTGAAATGCAAAAACCTGTAACCAAAAGGAAAAAATATCAACATGATTGATAAAAAAGTTGTTTCTTAATATTCTATCATAAAAGGAAAATGAAAACCCACAAATATATTCCTATTAAAAAAGTATTTTAAACCGAGGGCCAACAATTTCCCAACTTTTGCAAGCGGGAACAAATTAAAAGTGATGTTAGGGTTTGCGTATTGTTTTGAGAAAGCTAAACAGTAAACAGACAGTAAATAAACTTAAATTGTATCTGGCTTGAAGAGTTGCTATTATAACGGGTGGGGAATTTTGTGAAAATGTCCTTGTTTATTATATTGTTTTTAAACAAATCATTGTTTTCCCTAGTTTTTTAAGAATTCATTATTAGCCAAAGGGGTTTGGGGGCATGGGCACACCCCTAAAAATTATATTCCCCCAAATGAAATTACATATAAATCAAAAAAAAATTATACAATTTTTATCAAAAGGAATGACATCCATTTTCCTTATCAAACCTTCTTATGCCCACAGTCCCGACCCCAAAACCAAGAGCTGCTGCGCCTGTCGTTGGGTTTTGAGTAATCCCCATGGGCAAAGGCGCGTCCCAAATAAATCCTGGTTTGGGTTTTTTGAACATCTTGTCTTTCCCGGCCATTATTCCCCCCCCCCCATTAAAACCCTGGTGCCACTGGCCATTATTTAAAATCTTAATTTTGATATTTGTCGATATACAAACAGTCAACAAACACCATATATTCCGAAATTTCCCCACCTCTATAAATTACTCCTGTTTATTCTTTTTTTCCATGAGAGGCAGCCGTACCTAAAAGTGTTTTCCCATGAATACTTCTACTTTCCCCCCGGTAGTTCTACATTTTGTTGAAATTAGTGAAAAAAACACCCCCACTTTAACCCCAGGAAAAGACAATATCCCCACTTTGACCCCAATGTCACAACTTCAAAACCATTTACCCATATTATGAGGTCATTACATGAGACCCCATATTACACCATCTACATTACCCTCTGGCATCAAGGGGATGGTCGATAGCCTGGTCTGGGCATGAGGAGTAATATACATGAAGGCGTAGGGGCTATTTTGAAGTGGGGAGGGTTGAAAGTGGTTGATAAAGATGAGTAATTTTTGGGCGATGATATGACTTTTCTCCTGCGATCATAGCCACAAACTGGTAGGGTGAGATATAACTAATCAGAAATATTGAAAGAATTTCATTTTGAATTAAATCTCTCAAAACATCAAAGTTTGATTTTCCCGTGCTCCCAACTCACAGAACTTTTGGGGAGCATTGACATGTCAAAGGTGGGGAGGGGTTAGTCTGCCCCATCCTTCATAGTGAGGACGATTCCCTCGCTGCTCCCCTTTTCTACGCCACTGATATGAAGTGAAAAGACTAAAGAGAATGCAATATGATTCCCCATATATATACTGAGCGATGAGATTTAAAGAAATCAAAATATAATTCCTTGGACAGGTTGAAGCGGACCTTGTTACACAAATACTGACAAGCCAATTAATTACTACATAGAAAAATGATGTCACTAATATGCATCATATTTTGTTGGAACAGGATGTTATGTAAATTTCCACACTAAGTTGCACAAGCAACTTCAAATTTCAAGATTTGTTTTTAAAGTGAATACAAACAGCTTACCAAGCATAATTTTTGTACCAAACTGATCGTAGATCAATAAGATATCATCAGTAAAAAAATAGTTGGACCCACCCGTTATATGTAACTGCCACCTTAAAATCGCGCGAGTCTGAATTATTCCGCGGAACTAAAATGAGAACCCCAGAGAAAGGGCTTTGAATTATGAATAATTTGCAGCCCCCTCCCATCTCCCTCATGGCTGTTTTACTGTTTTACGTACATTACTGCCTCTTCTCTACCAACGTATAATCTCTCGACAGAAAAATAGTGAAATAGGCCTACCGACAATATTTTCTATAACAAATGCCGAGAAACAGGGTTGTGTAGGTATGTTGGGGTGGGGCATTATATCAGGATAGCATCACGGCTAAGACGATCATCATCATTATTATCATCATCATCATTATCATCATCATCATCATCATTATCATCATCATTATCATCATCATCATCATTGTTTATCATTATTATCATCATCATCATCATCATTATCATTATCTTATTATTATAATATTATTATTAAATAAAAAATAATTTGTTAAGTAAATATTGACGTTTGGACACAGGATAGAATAGCCGACTGAAATTGCTGTAATAAATAGGAGGATGGGGATAATCGATTTCAAGCACCTAAAGCACTAACGCAATATAAGTAACCGTGACAATTTTTTACTGTAAATTATCATTTTCCCAATTATTTGACATGTGGCCTTTAACGCATCCTTTTACTTTTCCCGCATGCGATATGAAATTTAGGGAGCCAGCCGAAACCTGTGTCCAGGGTCGAATCATGATAGAGATTTAATGGGAAAAGTCCCGGAAGCTATACAAAATTGTAAATTTTTGGGCACGAAATAGGATCTGAAAACACCACATTAAAATGTATTTTAAGGGTATGATACGAGTCAAAAAATCATATAATAATTTCATAATATAAATATCGTGATATTACTTATAGAAATGCTAAAATCTGACAATGTCAACGTTATGTGGGAAAACAACACGTATAAATAATTATCGAGATTTCAATATTAAACATATCATGAGGAAGATTATTGAGTTTCTGAACAGAGACGTAGGAGGCAAACGGCAAACTGCTCCTCCCACCCAACTAGAAGATTGTTCCTACCCAATTGCATTTTGTTTTTATTTCCGGTTTGGAGGTCAAAACGAAGAACTAGTTTGAAAAATGGGAGAGGGATTAATTTGAATGAAATAGCTAGAGAGAAGCTGCGGCAGTAGCAAGAGATATGGAAGTATGAAGAGATTGAACATTTTTTACATAGAAGCTTTAATTTCCACGCCCAAGAGAAAGTAGCGGGAAGATAAAACAAAGCAGGAGATTTACAGCAATGGTTAACGATGTTTGAAAAAAATATACGTTTTTGATTGGTAACTGTTTTGTTTCCGTCCCCCTGGGAGGTGTCTCTTCCTATGCTCATGTCTCTGAATCTAAGTTTTTCTTTTTAACCAATATGAAAATCAATTTCAAAAAGCTATTATATGGTTTAGAACCAGCCTATTAGGTAAGTTCCATATTATACAGCACACCATTTGTTCAAAAAGTGGCTGGATGGTCAGCCAAAAAGTCTCGCCGGATCTATGCCTGTGTGCACTGTATCTTAATGGTCAAACGTCATACATTTCATATGTAAAATTCAGATTTTCTTTCCTGCTTCATTAATCAATGTTTGCAATTTGGTTTACAATAAATATTAACAAAAAAGCGATGAAAACCGGTAAATTAGCATGCGATAAAATCCTGAAAGCAGCAACTCCGTGAAGTGTTATTTGATGTATTTCAGTAGAAGTATGCCTTCCTAGTTCATTTTAATACTAAATGCACTTGCTCTATTGTGCAGGAGGTGATTACAATACAGTGCTTAATGAAGACACTTATGCAACTGTTGAAGGTGAAGATGTTGATATCACTTGCACAGGCTGACAGGTATAGATGGGGTATTTTATTGGATGGACAGATCACCACCTGCACTAGATTTTGCATTTTACACTAGTAGGATCGGTAAAGTGGAAGGGGATATGAAGTACAACAACTTCGCTGTTGTTAATCCTGATGCTACCTCATCGATATTACGTATAACAGATGTCACCTGCGATAATAGCTCCATTTATATTTGCACTCTTGATGCTGTGGCAGTTGACGAGTTTGGTGATTCTGCTCTACTTAATGTATCAGGTGAGTTTATATTACAGATAAGCTGATAAGGGGAAGTTTCTACCAGCAAATACACATTATTTTTCATATAATGTATACATTATTTTTGTAAGATAATTGTAACTTTATTTTTGCTTTGTCCACTTTGCATTTTATTATTAGATTATTGTATCCATTTGATTCCTGGAACAGCGGAACATCTTAGGCTGTTAGGTATTGATTCGAACACAGCGATGTTGGACGAAATTTGATAAGGGGCGGGGGTGCAGGCAGATTTGATTTTGTCCTAATACACCTTCTGACGCGTAGATGAGTCGCTTGTATTATCCAAATGCTATTTGTAAAGGTTTGGGCAGATTCTATTTTCAACAAATCTGTACCAGATTATCACCCTTAATTGAGAAAATTATTTTAAAACAAAAAGTACACAAAAAATACACAAAAGCACTAAAGCGACTTTTGCGATAGATTTTTGCCTCATTATATGCCCCCGCCCATTTTCATAACATTTTCTTCCATCTCGTGAAATTTTCGGTTCGTTTGTTTTATTTCCAGAAAAACAATGCTCGGAACATTTTCCTCATTTTCGGAACATTTCGCTCACTTTCGGGATTTTTTTAGCCAAGTTTGGGGTAATTTCATTCACTTCCGGACAATTTTCTTAGATTGTAGGAGCATTTTGTTCCATTTTGGGGAAATATTTTCCCTTTAAAAAATGTGCAGTTAAATTTGTTTGGTGGGACCAAACTGGATGGGGGTAGGGGGGGGGGGGAGGATAGGGTCAAAATGCTCAAATGGAGGCACTTTGCTGAGTAGAGAAGGGCATCCTTCCTCCCTAATTAGTGTATCTAAAAAGGCCCTGATCCATGGGGCGGTTAGGTAAAGCAGAGATCTGTTATTCCCAAATAACAGATCCCTGCGTAAAGTACGGTCAACCTCTCTTAACATTATATGTCAGTATACTCTTTCAATCTTAATGTCTGAGTCTGACATGTTAAATCAGGATTTACATATAACGTGATTATATTTACGATTAAGTCTTGTCACTCACTTTGACATCTCTTTGCGCGACCAGTTTCGGCGTAAATCGACTGGCTTGCACCTCTGCGTGGTTCTCTTCTTAAATAAAGCGAGTTTTTCTTCGACTCGAAAACAGCGGGTTAATGCTACAGTATGTTTATGTGACCCATTTTAAGTGGATGTGGTGAAACGTTAAGTTTTGTGAAAGAGATGTCATCAGCATTCAGGAACTTAATCAACATTTGTTACTTGGACATTTAGAACATGGTTTGATGTATGTGTAGAAAAACAATCTCATGTCTCTGTAAAATCCTTATTATCTTCATGGAGGTGAACATCTTTAGATTATTTATTTTTCCATGTTTCATAACCAAATAAACAATGTAATAGCACCACGTCGAAATATTCATCTTCTTCTGTTTTTAATGAGGAGGGGGCGGGAATAAGTTAGAAAGGAATGAAAGAGATTAATTATTTACCATTTCACTAATTTTGCATTTCCATCTTTCAGAACATAATTATGTTTCTTTTGAAGTCCTCTTTCAATATAAGATAGACTTGCTTGACCCCAGAATAATTCTTTAAATGTTTAATATCTCAAATTTGCAAAATAGCTAGAGACCTTGGTTTCTGACTCGTGTTTTAAACCAATTTGATACATTTTCTGAGTGAAAAAGCATGTAAGAAGGAATACAGATTTTTTTCTCTCGAATTTTCCCAAATTCAACCACTCCCCCCCCCCCCTTCCCTTTCCTACGCCACTGACATAAATCCCCTGAAATGTTCAAGTTTAAGGCTCTGTCGTATCTGTTTCTCAACCTTTTTTCCATCCTTTTGTTGGGACAGTGACACTTGCCAATAAGTACTACTACCAGATAACTCTTTAGGGGAAGCACGAGAAAACAGACGTTTCAAAGTGGGGATTTTGAAAAATTAAAGGTCTGACATGTGGTCCAAATTTAAACATAAGGCTCAAATAAAAGAATAACTTAGTCTTGTATCCAAACTTTCTCATCAACATCAAACTATCTATGATGATCTATACTGTCGTCGTTTTTATGATACCCCCTCCCCACAGACACAGACCCCCCCCCCCACACACACAAGCACACATACAAACACTTTTACACACCTTTAATACAGATTTGGTCAATTTATTGAACCCTTCAGTAGATTTTATTTACTATTATATTGAATTGGCTAAAATTATTCTGTCCCATGTTGTAACATTTTCTTGCATTCTGTTTTCAGTGAAACCAACACTTGCTGTAACTGCAGTTGATAGTGCTAACATTGTTGAAGGAAGTAGTTATCAGTTTGTGTGTACAGCCTCTAATGCGTATCCAGCAGTTTCTTTATCATGGGAAGTAAATGGTATATCACTGTCTGGGAGTGAAACTGGTCCAGGTCTCACAACAGAATACAGAGGATGTGATACCTATGACACTAACAGCACCCTGACATATTCACCCAATCGCACCGATACCTCTGTGGTGTGTATTTCTAGCAATCAGCCATTGAGCAATGGACTTCAGAAGTTATTTACAATTGATGTAAAATGTAAGTTCTCATACTGTCTGGCTGTACTTAGTTAATAAAACTTCAATTTCACTTCATTTCTGGCTAATCGTTGCATGCTTGTTAAAGCAAATGAATTCATTTAAGAAAATCTAAGATTACGAATCAAACTATGAAATCATATAACTAGCAACAGGGTTAAATGTTACAACTTAGGCCTATTTCCCAATATTATTCTTATAACGTGTAACAAAGAATGAGGAAACCTGTTGTTTGATTCTCTTATCATTCCATCAAGCACACAAGAAGCAATTACGAAAGAAAAAAAAGTACGAAACAATTTGAAAGTATTATCTCATGAAATAAAGATATTAAGATATTTTCATGGTGCAATGTATCATGCTTAAATCATTTACTTGATATAAAAGGATCTACACATGGGAGCAAATGACCACCTGATAGAAAGTAACGTAGGCCTACTCATACGAGTCAGATCAGCCAAGAAGAAGTAATATTACCTTAAAGGAGACACAAACCCACAGATTTTTCTTATCTATTATGATGCAAAGATATATTCTATACACAATACCCACCTTGGGATACTTAAAAAGCTTTCAATTATATTTTATTTTAATTAATAAAAATATTAATTACTTGGTATATGAATTGTATAGGGGTGGCCATCTTGTACACCCGCCCTCGAAAAAGTGACTGTAACCGACGTCATCGAATCAGTCCCGTTCCCGCACGTAATCTATCACACTTTTACCGCACCAGACAGTACATTAGTGCGGGAGTTGATTTGTGAAAGTTAAGAAAAGATTTTATCAGTAGCGAGAAATTTTAAGAAATTATGCTAAAATGTGAAGCATATAGTTATACAAAGCGTTGTTTTTGAACTTGTTTTTTAGTCAGTAGTTATTATCCACCGTCGGTAAGATATGATGCAATAAAGCTATATTTTTTCGACAGAATTAAGATAAAGCTTTACATTTTGGACAGAATTTTATTATATCATGGTAAACATATTGCATTTCAGAGCGCTTATTATTTCTTATTATGGAAATAAAAACCACATAAATATTGCATGGCAACAAAGACCGGAACGGATTCTAAAACGTCACTTCCGTACCTGCGAAAACCGGCAGTTTCAAAATATATCGAACAATATGGCGACTGGTTGATTTATTGTAGGGAAACGGTATTGATTTTTGGAATCTTCATACATTTTTACCCAAATAGAACTCAAATCATTCTGTGGGAAATTGACCAAAATTTGAAGAAAATTGACCAAAAATCGAAGGAAAATTGCTCCAAAATAAAGGAAAATTTTTCCGAAATTGAAGAAAACTGCACGAGAATGAAGAAAATTGCCCAAAATTGAAAGAAATCCCAAACCATTGAAAGAACAAACCAAAAATTGAAAATTCACTTCAGATAAAACCGGTTGTTTTGATGATTATCAGTTTCATACAAAATATATTCACAAATTAAATGCAACCGCTATGTTAATATACAAAGGAGTATAGTCATCAAAATACTGAAATGCCTGAATTTTCTGTTCGAAATTGTATTAAATGTAAACCTATGCAGGCTACACAGGGCCGATTGTACTATTCTATGCTGTACGCTATAGCCCAGACTGCCGCATGCTACGCGTACAGTAAGTATAGTTCGAACGTACGTAGGCCGCGCCGTAAGCACCGCGTGTGGATTACGAATTTACTTTCCACAAACATATGATCAAGCTTCGCAAGTAAAATAACATATGAAAATTACTGTCAAGTAACGAAACAAACAAAGTTTGCATGGTAAATATTGTTTTTCCATGTTTTCGCGACCATTATTGCTCGTGCAACTCCGGTACCAGTAGAGCGTATTACCAAGAAGCTCCTTGGTATTACCTTTTCGTAAGTAAGCCTACTTATTTGCGCTTGCGCTGTATAAATCAGCTGTTTGTTATTGAACTTTTATTGAAAAGTGTATTTGAACTCTACCTGGTGACTTTTCTATACCTTTTGTGAAGTTTTTCCCACATCGGATACAATATGAATTTATGAATCTTTTTTAGTTATTTATTTATGTCATCATGTACCCTTTTATACAACATGTTTTATTTGTCCACAGTATACTTTTTTTTCTTCATAATGAATGAAGTTGATTCATCTGTTTGTATAATGTATATTTAGTGATCTTTTCTCATGTGTAAATCCTTTATAAGTATTTAATGGTTTCACCACTATGAAAGTTTACTTTGTTAGTTTTGTTGCAAATTGACCAATTTTCTAATGTCTTTTCTAGATCATGATTCAGGGTGTATAAACAAGTTTTTAAAAATTAAATTGCCCCAAGTCCAATCCTATATTAAAAAAAAAAAAAAAAAAAAAAATTAACAGAGGCATAAAAAACAATTGTTCTACAAAAGGAGACGAAAGATACTTCCCAATTTTTGTCACAGATTATGCTGTAAATTGGTCAATTTTTAACCAATTTTGATGGAAATTTTGCTGTTTTAATGGTTAAGATCATATTCTAAACAAATTAAGCCCATGTTGACTATAGATGTCCATAGTCCTTTAAATGTCTAGTATTTATAATGTGTTTGTTCTGTTTAAAAGCAAAACAACTATTAAAAATACCCTTCTCGCTTCGCGCTGTTGTTCATGTCACCGACACTTTCGCCCTCAGGCACCAGTTTTTTTTTTTTTTTTTTTTTGGCAAAGAGCATTTTCTGGTTACTGCAGTTCAAAATTTAATGTTCTATACATGGTTTTGAAAGAAAAAGGACTTCAGATCGAAATGGAATATTTCCATTTTAAGTTTATATTCACATGCTTATTGCTGTCTTACAGATCAATTTGTGGAATCTTAAAGCCATCAGAGGCCTAACTAAAATCACAAAATTATATCATATTTCACATACGTTTAGTTATAAATGGGTTTTTTTCTTCTGTTTTCTACCCCTCCCCTCCTTTCTCCTCCCCCAAAAATTTGAATTTGTTTTTCCTCATCGCTGCCAATTTCGAGAGGAAAACGTCTGTTTTATTTTTCACTACAGTGTAACTACAGATTTCAGCTCACATACGTTGGATTTTCTGATTGAATAAAACATTACTAGCTAGTGGCGTAACTGTAAGGGGCCCGTAAAAAATGTGGTATATTTTTACCATTATACCTATAGGGCCCCACTCGCCTGTGGGACCCTAGCTACAGCAGTGTTACTAGCTAGGGAGCTGTTATAGACAGATATAACAGTCAATCAGAATTGTCACTTCACTCAACATTATATATATGTGAAGTTTCCTTAAATATTATGAAAGTTCTCTCTTGTTGACTCCATCCCAGTATTATTTATAATTTTCAAAATTGCAATTTATTATATCAATATATAATCATGACGGATGTTTCATTAATGCTTTCATCGCCAGATTTTCTTTTACCCCTCCCCTGTTACAATTACCGACAGAAAACTCCTTGTTCTTAGTATTATAGCTCCGACAGAAGACTTTAAACTGATATAAACCTGACAGTATCTGAAAAAAATTAAATGCTACCACGATACATGCTAAGGTCAAAAATTTGTTCACAAAATATGTGGTCACACATTGTGGTGGTCATATACAGAATATGATATAAGACTTGGTTTATTATACTGCCAGAGGTGCGAATGAGTTGTTGAGAAGGAAATAGATTGACTCCCAAGTCTACGATGTAGTTATAGCATGGATTTGTTATGTGGGGTAACAAATCCCTGCAAGTAAATATTGCAACCAGGAACTGAAAACTGGAAAAAAATGTTGAAACTTTAATAAACTCTTCAACTTCCAAAACGTTTGGGAATCTCTCATCTTAGACAAACATGTGAACGGTGGCGAGAGGGATATCGCCCCCAAGTCTGAGGGGTGGGGTAGTCCCGTTGGAAGAGTTGGTGTCATTGGTGTTGGTATCTGGGTCATTTATTCTTTGTATCTACACAGCACACAATTTCAAGTTTCGTTACTGTAGGTGTCCAGGAGCGAAATTCTCCCAGAAACACTAAAGATTCTTAGTTTATGATATAATCTAAAATGACGGAATATTTTTAAATGAAAATAACAGATCAAATTAGGCTAATATATAACCAACACGCATTAAGAAAATATGGGAACTTTGTTTTTCATTTGGGTCGGCACGGGGGCGGGCAAGGCAGATTTTTTGGGCACGTGCCTCCCCATCCCTTGGATTTATTATGTTACATTTTTATTTCCTTTCCAGCAGTCGCATTTCAAGTATCATACGTTAAAGGCCTGCGATTCTAACAACCCCGGCCAGGACTTATCAAAATGTGGAGGAACCCCACCTCCGCCAGACGGGCCCCCATATTTTTGTGATTACCTAATTTCAATTAAATCTTTGCTTAAAATGCAGTAACTTTCCATTAGCGATTTGCCATGGTCAATAATTTATAGACTACAAATGAAAACACCAACATCAGGTTTGCCCAAACCTGGAGCAACACCCCTACTATAGGATTGCCCCTGTAACGAGGTGAAAATTTTCGTGCAAAAGCACCCCGTTTCCAAATCATGGCATTTTCTCCTGTCCTATGAAGTTTTGGGTCATTTTGCTCCCCACCCCAAATAAAATAAATATCTGTCTCATCCATATTTTTAAACCGTTAAAACAATCAAAATGTATTTTGTAATGCAATTAGCATTATCTTGTCGCCTGTTGCATAAATGAACTCGTTCTCCACATTTTGTTTCCATACTTGTAAGCTATTTTTTCCCTCCACCAAATCTGTCACATCCAAAATTTAAAACTGTCAAAATGCAATTAGCCACTCCTGACCTTGTTCTCTGGTACCATCAATTGGCCCTTTAAATACTCCTAAACCCTGTGGAATGGTGGCTGGAGGGGGGGGGGAGGGGGAGGGAAAACTTTGCCCTCAGTAAAGATTTTTGAGAGGACACTGAAATCTTACAGGGGTGAAAAACTATCCTGAGAATATATCTTAAATTTTGACTCTTACCTTCTGCGATTAGAATCATTACAAAACAAACATTCTAAATGTTTTTCTCAATTGCTTTATCAAAACAACATGGCAATCATCCATGGACCCCAACTAATTTGAAATAAAGACACATATTGTAGTCAACTTGGGATCCTACATTTCAACATTCGTTCCAAAATATATACTCTTTTAAACTAACTTATAAGTGTGGAATTGACACAATTTTAACATGTTTCTGATACCACAATCACACCAAAAGAGTTAAAAGCTTCCAGGGCTTCACCCCTAGGCGTTTACCTGGACTTTAACCCTGAATTTGACACAATATTAAGAAATTTTCAGCTATCAAAATCACGAGAAATTTTAAGCTTTTGCTCCCTTCACCCCGTGTCCCTACCAGGGGTTCACCTCTAGATTTTACACAATTTTTTGCTAACAAAATTACGAGAAGCGCAGGGCTTACGGCATATGGGGCCTTCGCCCCTAGATTTTATACAAGCTGACAAGCTTTGGCAAAATATACCTTATGTATGATGGAGGGGAGGGGAAGGTGATATGGGGGAACACCAGCATTTCCTTTTCTCGTTTTCTAACAACAGTATGACAATCTCAGAAGCTGGGAAATTTAAAATGTGTCAAAGTCAAGTTTCAAAACAGCCCACAAGTTGCAAATTATCAAAGCTAAGTTTTAAAACAGAACAAATAAAAGCAAAAGTGTACAGGAAATACTCGTCACTTTACCTGTAAATTGCAATGAAAATATTATTTCAGTACACAATTGGAACCTTTGATTCTTAAGAGTAAAACGTGTAGACATACTGTATTAATGGCCATTCCTTGAGTATTATATACAACAGAGAATTTGTTTTCTCTCGTTAATTTCATCCTTCCTAAATTTTTGTACAACTGGTACATAGGAAAACAATATAAATAACTACAATTTTAAAACGGCTTTGATTAATGTTTGAAGGGTAATTTTGTATTTAACCATAACAAAGAGCTTAATAAAGATGCTTCTTACCAATAAAATTATGAAAAACTTGAAAGTACCTGTATAAAAGTGAGATTATTTACAGTAAATTGAGTGTGTGGAAAATACGCTCTACCAGTACACATTTCGTGCTACATGTACACCTTGTCGAAATTTTAAAATCAAAATTAAAAAAAATACTGTTTCATATTAGAGTTCAAATACTTTTAACTAGAAAATTTAAGTCTTACTTTTTATCAATGATATTTCTCAGAAATAGTTAACTACATATAACGAACGGAAGTAAAAACAATTTCCAATGCGCTGAATTGGTACACCTACTGTATACCTATTTTGTACAATGAACTTTCCAAACCAACTGTTTGCTACCGTTACAGAAATCTTTTATATGGGCCAGATATATATTTAAACAAAATATGGCCCTGATATGAATTCCATATATGGGATTGATATGAATTTCAGATATATGCCATATAAAGAATTGGCCAGATAGATAATATAGTTTTATGTGGCCAGATATAAATATAAAATCTTATATGGCTAGATATAGATAAAAAGTTGTATTTGATATGTAAACGTTTATACGGGCCATATAAATCTGTATACAAGTTGTGCTGAAATTTCCATATAAAACTTTGTATGGGTATATAAAATTTGATTCACATATATGGCCAATTCTTTATATGGCTTTATAAAATAAGCCCTTGTCTATAATCCATATAAATCTTTATATGGCTGTATACAATTTGATTTACAGATGTGGCTTTATATGGGTATCGGCTATATGATTAACATATATGGCCAATTCTTTAGATGGGTTTGTATTGCTGTATAAAATATGCCTTTTTATATAATCCATATAAATCTTAATATAGCTGTATACAATTTGATTTACAGATGTGGCTTTATATGGGGTATACTAAATTTGATTAACATATATGGCCAATTCTTTATATGGGTTTATATAGCTATATAAACGAAGCCTTTTTCTTTAATCCATATACAATTTTACATGGTTGTAAATAATTATGTAATCCATATAAATCTTTACAAGATACACATCTAAAATTACTATATGAATCTTTACATGGTGGTACAAAATTTGATATATGTATTTATGATACTTTAAGTGGCTTTACATGGGACAAGAAGGTTTCATTTGATAAAGTTTAGGTGCATTTGGTTGATATATCGTTTTAGTAAAGCCTTGCGAAAGTTAATTATCTTTCTAAAAGAAATTTACATAATAAATATTTACATAGTTTTTTAACATACATACACCCATCTACAAGACGTTGGTGAGGGAGACACATAAGCTGCATACATTTGTATACAGCAAAAGTGCTTCATCACCTTCTTTGTTTAAGCAATATAGTCCAAACCATACACAAAGGTACACAAGAAAATATATCAATATGATTTCTTAATGATTTAAAACAAAAATAGCATGTGATAGCAATAAAACTTAATGAAAAGAGTTAAGGAAAGTCTTGGGCTGGTGTTCAACATTCGAAGAATGGCTTGGTATTTGGAATTTCAATTTTGTAATGTATTTGTTATATCAATTCAATTTCCAAATTTAGTTGACACTTTCTTCACTGAAAGCAGTACAAATGAAGTAACCGTACAGTGAACATTTTTTCTTTTCTTTTTTTCTTTGAAAGGTCTGCTAACTACCAACAAAACATAAAATGCTAAAATGTATGTATGAGATTATGAACAATTCCCATCAAGCATAATTTTATCCCAAAAGTCCGTGGAGCCACGGAGTCGAACCAGGGGTAACGTTTATCATTGTTGGAGCAGTGACCAAAACTGAAACAACCAACATAGGGGTTCTAGAGTCAGGGGCAACCCTAAAAATAAGGTAATTTGATTTACTCTATAAAATAAGGTAATTTTATGTACTACGTCATCGCATGAGCCATTTAACATTGCACGAGCCCACACTAAACGAATGGGGGTTTTCATTTTCCGCTCTGGATTGTCCAAAATTTCACTGGATATCCTGAAGTTTTAGAGACAGATAGTAAATAGATATTCAAAACTTTTCACCACTGCCTTGCGAACTTTATCGTCGCATTTTCGATAAAAGCAACAAAACAGATTGCTTATAATCACCACGTGGTCGCTTCTTGTCTACACAATTACGCCATTATCCTTATAAAGACCTTTAGTGCATATCTAACATTAAACATGTGATCGGACGGAGGAAGGTGTGTCTGAGGACGAGACTACGATTTGCGACAAAGTAACTACTGCGCATGTACTAATTTCGGTAAATACCCTAATAATAAGGCATTTCTTTTACCTTAAAAATAGGGTTGCACCCAGACTGTAGAGTTCATATCATACAATGAGGCAAATTTCAATCTTTAAACTGCAACCAGAAATAATTCACTCACTCTCTTTTAAGAGCCGAAAATTGACAGTTTATTATTTTATACTATTGTCAAGCAAAAAAAATATTTTATGCCTGCCCTGTCGTGAGTATTCAAGAAGTCTTCTACCCCACCACTGAGCTTGACCGAAGTTGGCTATATCCTTACAAAAATTAGGGCATTTCAAAATTTGACATTAAGCGTACTTATTATTCACTCACCATCTAAACAACACATGCATCTACTCAGCATGACCTGTGTACCACATATGACATGTATTGTCTTTGATATCTCAAAGAAATTACATGTCATATGTGGTACACATTGATATGGCATTATTCACACATCTTTCCCACATTTGTTCAAATCCCTTCCAGTCAATACTTTTTCCTGAGACCAAAATTAAAAATGTTTAAAAGAAAATTCAAAGACTTGCCAATTGAGCTAAAAATATGTTTTCTTCTTTTTAGCCAATGAACCACATTGGGAACATAATTTGTATATAAAGTTAAATACCAAAAACGTGAATTTTAAACAAAACTACAAAGTTGAATTTTGGCAACTAGAATGTTCGGTGATTTTTTCAGTACAGTTTCATTCTTCCTCCTATCAGAAGCACCCTTCAAGAACCGCATCAAAATGTTTAGTATTTCCACAAAGTTCTCTTCTAATTCCATGGTATTTCTGATGCAGTGGTTTTAGAAGTTTTGGGGTTCTTCCGTACAGCTTCTGTAAGAATAAACATAAAACATATAAAATAAAATAAAATAAAATAAAATAAAATGGATTGATTGAATGGATAAAAATTGATAGCTGTACCAGGGGTCTGCAAGGGCCATTTCGCAGTCCCGTCGCGTAAGTTACAGACTGCGGAATTGCACTGTCAGTGCAGTCCGTCACGTCAGTTACACACTGTGTAATGGCCCTGGAAGACTCCAGGGTCTGCCAGAGCCATTCCGCACTCCGTCACGTAAGTAACAGACTGCGGAATGATCCTACTGCATCTCCAATATTACTGAGATAACAGAATCATGTCAGGCAGAATGTTGACGTATGTGTTTTTTCATTGATATTTTAATATTGTCACACAGTGTATTTTAAAATAGTCAATCAAACCTGTAAAACATGCAAGTGATCATGCTATTTTTGAGGTTGAGAAGTTTGGAGAAGCAATTTTGTAAATTTCGTTTACACATTCGGCAAGTTTCAGCCTCCAAACGCCGATACTCTTTTTATCTAATTAAACAAACAAATAAGCATAAATTGTTAAAATACTAATATTAGTATTAAACCAGCAACACAACTACCAAGAAAACAGTAACGATAATAGGCCGCCTGTTTTTTTAACTGACATAAAAAAAAAAAAAACACCAATCCACCGGAAACAAATGATCTACTAAATAGTTGAACAGTCACAATGGCTATATTATGTATCAGTTATCGCAGAGAAAGATATTGTGATATATTGGCTATAATTTTCAAAGAAAAAATGACCGATGACGCAATTGTAAATATCACACTAGTGTTTGAACATGCAATCTAATGTGTCCCCACATGCTTCATTGGCCCGCTACTTTTTCTAAAACAGCCCTACTTAATAGTATTCTCGGCTTGGCGGGTAGCCCAGGAAAGCTGATTGATTTTCTTACTCAAAAAAGGCCAACATGTGCTGGCATGCTTTACCTTTAATAGACCAAAATTTAATTCACCCAATATACTAACCAACCAGAGTGGAAAAGCTGTGTTTGTACTATTACTATAAATGGATTTTTAACACAACTTCCATAAATGTGGGAGTGGTCCGACTGCTTTTCACGAAGGCCGGCCTCAATTTCCCCAAATCAGTTATGTGAATTCAACACAACTTCCAATCAATGTCCCCTGTGATGATACCCAATTTGAAATCTTTTGTCTAAACCATGCCTTAATACAGTAGCCTACATTTAATTTGTACTTGCCAGATATTTCTCAAGAGCCTTTTCTTTTATGTCGTCTTCTAGAAAATCCAATTCTTGAAGGGTCGATGCTAGAAGTTGCACCCCCTCTAGAGCTCAATATCATCCTCTTCCTCTGCAGTGCTGCTGTTTATTAATCCTTTCAGGAGCATGTTATTGTTTCACTCCTTCAGCTCTTCCATTTCCGCATTTTCCGTTGGGTTAACATCGTCAATATGGTTCGGTTGGTTGTTGTAAAATAAACGATTGATACATTGCTAGAGATCATAACATTTATATTTATCATGGCAAAATGTGGCCTACAGGAAAACAATGTCATAGTGGTTATTATCAATTTGGTTTAAGCAATATGTGTTAGTTAGCAAGATTTACCAAAAGAAGAAGAAATACCAAATCGAAATACTATGAAATTCTTCAATTTTTAATTTATGCAAAACTTTGATGTATGACATCTCAAAATATTTATTTAATTCTTTAATTTTTTTTCTTGAATCTGTCATTCTTTATTGCAGCCCTTCAAAAAATATGATAGACAATTAACAAAAATATACATACGAAAATACAAAGGTTGCATTGCAATACTTGACACTAACTATTTATTATTTCCCCCTGTATCATACCTATAAACCTCCTGAAACATACTTCCAGGATAAACTTAAATAATTTACTTAATTATTGATAAAATTTAGTGAAAATTTTAGAAAGAAAACTGTAAATAAATTACAGAATTTACACACTCTAGAAATTCACCCCAACAATATCATCAGGCAATTATCGGGAAAACTTGATTTTTTTTCACGTCCAGGCTGGGAAAAAGGTTTTGGTAAAAAAAAAATCGCTATTTACAGAAGGGATTTAATGAATTTTAAGGGGAAAGTTATATTTTCATCTATTAATACCTCCAAATATTTAATTTTAAAATGGTTTTGCTTGTGTCATAACCACTTTAAGGGAAAGTAAAATTTCACAAAATATATAATAGAATAAACAAATGGACATTCATTGGTCCACAACTACCAGCTTCAAGTAATCAAGTAATTTCATTTCAATGGTCTGTGTTAGCAAGGACCAAAGTTTCACATTCCTTTTTTGTGGCTCCTTACATTGCAAATAAGAAACATTTGAAATTGTCTATGAAAAGAATTGATGAACAGCTTAGCTTGTGTTGTGTGTTTGGGTATTTTACATCTCTTTTTAACAGGTAAGGTCATATAGAGATGCAGCAGCCATTTGATAAACCACTTGTGAAGCAAAGTTTTTTAGTAAAGTTTTCATTTTTAAGGAAAATATAGAGTACATTTTTCAGTTATGAAAATATAGCTTGAATCAATAATTTGCATTTACATTCAGCATTTTTTTTTTTTTTTTTGTTACCTTTTCCAAAATACTTTGACAGTACTTACCAGAGATCACTTGCGGTGAAGCTGTTACTGTATTACGGGATGAGACCGAGAATGTGATGGTACTGTAGGTGGTGAAGGTGCACGTGGTAACTCACGATGTGGTGATGAGGGTGAAGTACGGCAAGGTGTTGCAATGAGTGTAGATGGCAATGTTTGAGATGGAGAATGTAACTGGGTGTTATCATCATCTTCACATTCTTCATATGAAGAAATGCATATTTTGTTCACCCTAAGTATGTAATGAAAAGTATATTAATAGTCTAATTGATCAATTTATATTATTGTATCGGATAATCAATGAAGCCAGTGGACATGAGAGGTTGGTTACCTCGCATTAAAGCTGAGTCGGGTACCCGTGTTCCCGCCCGAAAGTGCGGGTAAAGATTCCAAATGATATTAACAAATAAGGTTAATACCCATTGCTAGTTCCGCAATATTTTTAGAACTCGAATTTTTAAATTTCGCGCATCTCTTCTGGGTACCCAGGTAGGAACCAGGTAATGGTGACGTCGCCGTGACGGGTAGCTGGTTCTGTTTTTTCCTCAACCCGATTCAGCTTCAACTCACACCATGCATCATGAAACTTAACTACTATACTGAATGAGCCTATACTGTATCGAACCACCACCACATGCTGGAAACTATATGACCTGTTGACATAAATCCATCCTCTTTTATCAGTCAGAGAGATCGCCAAAAGTTGGAGATTAAATATCTCCAAGAAGGTGGATATAAAATGCGATGGAGGCCGCCATTACGCGATATTACCGACAATGCTTCTATGCTCTCCAATTGACTTAGTGTGTGGATCAAGCTTAAAACGGTTGGGAAATTTGTTCGACGCTTCGGTACTACGTGAGACAAAGGCGTATGAAGCAGGAGGGGGAGGGGGGGGGGGGCTGGGGATTTAGTATGCTTCCGCCCCCACTTTTCAGGGAAGAAAACCCTTATCAGGCTTATTTATACCCTCTGTGAAATATCTAAACCTTTTCGGCGCTTGTTCTTCTGATTTATTTGATACAAATTTATAATACCTCGGTCCAATGCCGGATCCGATTTTAGTTTCCCCAATTATAATCATTTGAATTGTCCATACTTGGCTGTAAAATGTAGCATTACATCGTATACACCGACGTTTTGCAAGGTTTCAAAGTGTTAAATATGTGAATATAAACCACTAACTAAAAGCCCTATAGTAAATTTACACACCTTTTTGTCTTTTATGAGTAATATCTGAATCAGTCAGAGGTTTCTTCAGCCCTTATCTGCATCATCCGTCCTTTTTCAAATGAATCTGCAATGAAAAAAGATAATGCAAAATATTAGGCCATTCATAATTGTTTGTTAGGTTGGTGTAACCCATTCAGTTATAAAAAATTAGGTTGGTAGGTAGGCCCAATTTATTTTATAATATATAATAGAGTGCGCTTCAAATTTTCCCCATCTTTTTACCAATTTTTAGATTTTTATATAATTTTTAAAATTTGTAAAGATGGGATCAGGTGTTACTTTTATTTCCCTTTCATTTCCGGGAGTTTTGGAATGATTTTTACCTTGATTTACCGTGACGATCAAACCCATATATGACCGTACTAGGGATAGAAGGTTGACGCCCGTGAAATTGGATACTTTTATGTATTACGTCATCGCATAAACATACACATTTGACTAGCCCTCACTAAACGTATAGGGTTTTGTAAAAATTCGATGATCAAATGGAAATTATGGGCGCCAAGGCTTAACAAAAATTCACTTGAATAACTCATGTGCTGCAGCAGAACAGTCGGTGCACGTACGTACATGTGTTGTGTAAATTACGCGGGCTGCATTTATAGGCTCGTTCAATGGTATATAAATTTAAATTGATTATTTCTATCAAAATGTGATTCAAACAAAAACAATAAATTATGTTCTCACTTTCTCACATATAAAACTTATGATATAATTTGACGTTTTTTATATAATTAAAATATATGTTTAATTTTAAATATCAACTTTTAAAATATATAATAACAGGCTTTTTTTGCTGAATATTTTCACGTATGTTGTAGTACTGTAGTATTAGGCGTACGACAGGGCCACTGGCAAATCGTATGTATACAAGATTTTCTTCCTCATATAAAGCTTGCTAATCAGACCAATACAAATATTTTTCTGCAATTGCTGATGATAATCCAAATATAAATCTCAACACAGCAGCAGACCGCCGGCGTTTCGTCAGAATGAAATCGCCAGCATTTGTTATTGAAAAACCACCGGGGGATCGATGGTGAATCGCCGGCGTTAAAACGCCAGCGTTTTACGCTACAACACGTTGGCGATCCGCCGGCCGTGTGCTATCAGATTTACTGGAAGTTTTTAGAAAATTTGTAGAAAGTGTAGAAAATTTCACGAAAATTATTGCAAATTTCACGAAAAATGAAGCAAATTTCACGAAAAATGAAGCAAATTTCACGAAAATGAAGAAATTTCCCTGGAATTTAATAAAATTTCTCACAAAGAGATGAAAATTTCCCGAAAGTGAGACAATTTTACGAAAATTGATGCAAATTTTCACGAGAATTGATGCAAATTTCCCGAAAGTCAAGAAAAATTCCTGAAAATGAAGGACATTTAACGAAAATTGATGTAATTTCCAGGTGGAAAATATATTTTCCAACTGAAAATTAGAATTTCCATTCCGGACAAAATTTCCAGTCGAGTGTAACTGGTTTTAACGGGATTTTTAAAAGTAATTTTTAGAAACAATAAATACCTGATACCGGTTAATCCTAACTGGTTCTAACAGGGAATTGTAATACTCCCTGTTGAAACAATTAATGCCTGTTGATTCTAGATAAGCGTAACTGGTTTTAATTCACTGATATAATGAACTGTATTCATTACCAGTTAAAAACAGTTACGACCTGTTAAAACAGTTGACACCAGTTAAAAACAGTGTGCATTTCAACTGTTTTGTTTTTCTTCTGCTGCTTGGGTATACCCATATAAATCTGTATGCATATAAAATAAGCCCTCTGTATATACTATATCTGGCTTTATATAGTTGTATACATCCTTATATGTATATAAACTTTATATAGGTATATCATGCTTTATACAGCCATATAAATCTCTATATACATATAAAATAAGCCCTCTGTATATAATATATCTGGCTTTATATAGTTGTATATATCTGTATATGTATATACAATTTATATAGGACCTGCTTTATCTGTTTATATAGCCATATAAATCTGTATATAAACATAAAATATGCCTTCTGTATATACTATATCTGGCTTTATATATTTGTATACATCTTCATATGTATATAAACTTTATGTATCTACTAAGGTATATCATTCTTTATAAAGCCATATAAATCTGTATACACACATAAAATATACCCTTTGTATATACCATATCTGGCTTTATATAGTTGTATACATCTCTATATGTATATAAACTTTATATATCTTTCTTTATACAGCCATATAAATCTGTATATACATATAAATATACCATCTGTATATACTTTATCTGGCTTTATACAGAATGTATAAAGTTTTATTCCCAAATACAATATTCCTTCTGTATATACTATATCTGACTTTATATGACTTTATACAACTTGATATATGAATACAATTACCTTTTATTCGGAATTATATCAAGATTTATATGGCTGTATAAAGCCCTATGTACCTTGATATACGCCAGATATAAAGCCATATATGGGATTTCTGTAAGGGTAAGGGATTTGTCGGGACTACTCTTACTTTCAGAACTGAAAGCCGTGCAGTTTCGCGGCTGTTGTCGTGCGCAGCCGCAGATTGCCCATGGTCAGCTGACAGCTTTCGACCAATCAAATTCTAGAATTCTTACAACATATAAATGATTATGCAAACAATCATTGTTGCACATCACATGACGCCCATTATAACCAAAACACATAGAGCCTATTGCCGTATTATTACTTTTAGCCTGTATTATCATTCTCGCCGCGCTGTCTGATACCACATTGAACTTAAATAGGCTACAGCAATTTGTATTATGGTTGAACTGTACTTTACTGTTAAAAAGATACTATTACTTTACTTTTTGGTAAGCATAATTCGAAGCATAATGCGAAGCATAATGCGAAGCATAATGCGAAGCATAATGCGAAGCATAATGCGAAGCATAATTGGCGATTTGTCCGTCCGGCAGTCCGGCGCTGTCCCGCCGTCCACAGTTTTTGCTGAGATTTCCTCAGAAATGTTAAAGTTTTTTTAAATTCCTCAAAAATTGTTTAAAGTTTCTTCAGAATACGTCAGAAAAGTTCCTCTTTCTTTAGATATTCTCACAAAGGCTGGAATTTTCTTTCAAAATGCTAAAGTTGTTTAGAAACCCTTAGACAGGTTGAAGACAAGTTTCCTTAAAATTTAATATTTGATTTTTGTTTGATATTTTTGTTATACTTTTCAATATTCTTCAGAGTTACTCAATGTATTGATAATGTATCCCTGACCTGAGTGACTTCCTTTAAAACCAAACTTAAAAACTTTTTTTTGTTAAAAAAGACATTCGCCTAATTGTGCAGCCTAATCCATTGTATTTTTATTTATGTTGTCATTTCTGTATTCTTTTTTTTTGTTTTCGTATTAAAATTGCTTGTATGTAAAGCGCTTTTGAATGTTTTTTTTATATTTTTAATTAGCCTTATATAAATTAATGTATTATTATTTATTATTTATGCTTCAAGGTTCCTCCTGGATCGTTCAGAAAATCGGGAATTTACACCATGATAAGGAAATTTTAGTGGCTTAACATCCAGCTATGCAAGTGAGGCACAGTGCCGTCGAAAGGGCC
>JAIGNY010001862.1:27500-43443 GCA_020152595.1 Chiridota heheva
GGCTAATTAAACTTGAAAAAAAAAAATATTCTGACGACTTTAAGAAGAGCAGGGTGTGACAATAATAAACAACTTCCATTGTAACCATAGGAAGCAAGACATGTACCTCTTGATTCTAGTTTCGAACTTCTAGTGCGGTGGTTCTCTCAATTTGTATTGCAGGGTCCATCCTTTAAAGTAAAATCTATCAGAGTAGATTTTGTCTCCAAAATGTGGCAATTTTCCTCAAATCTATGTAGCCTACGAACAGTGGTGTAGAGCTAAATTGTGAGCGAGGGGCTCTCCTCCCCAATGTTTTATTAAAGTTATCGATCGACATGCAAGAATGCGTTATCTGTTCCGAAAAGTGCGATTATCAGACAACAAGGGGGCTTTGTTCCCCCCCCCGCCTACCACCACTTCTATATAGCACTGCTTACGAACATTAAAGGAAAGACACTACTCTGAAGACACTACTCTGAAATTTAAATGTTCATTAACTACGGTAACCTTTGTTTGTTGGACGGTTTAATAATGATTCAAGTTGAAATTCGTGCTAATCCTGTGTGTAACTCATTGCATTGAATGAGTAGTGTATTAATTAACACAAATGGCAAGGGCCACATTTGTTTTCAATGTTTTCACGCAAAGAAAGAGTTCGGAACTCCACAATTATGATGTCATCGTAAAAATCAACACATTTTATTCATTTTTGCTTCACACAGTTTTAAACGGTAAATGTTCCGGAATTTGTATACAAATATTGACAACTTAATTCATTTTCTCTGAAATGCAAAGAATTCAATTGTTCGTGGCTATAGATTTTTGAAAGCAACTTCCACGTCTGTATTAGCCCATTATGAAAATACAAAAATATTTCACGCGGTAAGGTACATTTTTCGAAACTTTATTTACGTTCGCAGGAAAATGGTGTAAAAAGTCAAGTTTATCTTGAAAACAAAATATAGATTCCCAGGCCCCCAACACACCCAATTAACCCACTTATGGCCCACTTTCTTTACGCGTATTTGTACATGTCAAGTGCATAGATCGCACACCATCAAAGTTAGGACCGTTTTCACGACTTGACTTTGGACATCCCCCTCCCTCCCCTCCCTCCCCTCCCTCCCCTCCCTCCCCCCTCCTCCCCTCCCTCCTGCCCCTACCTCCTCCCCCTCCCTCCCCTTCCCCTCCATCCCCTCCCCCTCCCCTCCCCCTCCTTTTGAAAATCCTGTATCCGCCCTTGTAACGGAAAATGTTATGCACCAGTATTTCTTAATCAAATGTTTGCTTAAAAGTAGATACAAATCTAGTTTCTTCTCAATTAGTGTTCCACCCCCCCCCCAAATACACTAAATTAATCAATTACAGGCCCATATTTATTGACCATTATCTTTTCATCCTTAAATATTGTAAATTTGTTGCTAAAAACTTTTTTTTTTCTCAGATGCTCCCACTTGCAAGATAAATGGAGTAACTTTTGACAACAGCTTCAACAGTAGCGGAGAAGTGATTTGTAGCTGTGATGCTAATCCAACAGCAGCGTACACATTTTATGAAGACAACAACCAAGTGACTACTGGAGTTGCTGGGGATACTTATTCATTTGACTATGAAGTACTGAAGGGAAGTAAAACCACGGTCATATACTGCAAAGGTGCAAATTCAGTAGGGCAAGATGAGTCAGAAGCTGTAACCATAACCTCCATTCCGGGTATGAATACCATTACTTAAATACGTGATTTTTTCTTTGAGATATGTTTTTTTGTCTTTAAAATAACTACTATGTATCTAATTCATTGTCACACAAAGTACAGGTTGTTAATAGTAAAACTCGTAATCTCTCATTTAATGTTAACAACATAACGCAATATAAGGCGCTATATAAAATCTACCAATGCGCATAGTGTCAAAACCGATTAAATGAACACTTAAAAATGAATTTCACAGACAAATTATTGAAGAAAATATTTAAACTATACTCATAATAAGTGATATTTTCAATGCATAATTGATATCTATTTATTTATTCATTTATTTATCTATTTATTTATTTATTTATTTATTTATTTGACAAGCAAATATTAGTCAATATAATATTACTAACACTAACAATCCAAAGTTAACAGCCTTTTCATCAGGCCCTCCTTGTGAAACAAACATATCTTTGATAGCTTAACACATGCATGGGGATCACCATAACAATTAGCACTACAGCCACTTCTTGTTCGCGATATCCCCTCCCGAACATTCAAAACGTTAGTTTATCATACAAATTAATAACAAAGCAGAAATTATGATAACATGTAAATGCAGGGGCGTAGCGACCGGGGAGGATGAAGAAGGGGGGGGAAGGGGAGGGGGGAAGGGGGGTGTCACAACCCTCAACCACGATTTTTGTCAGGAATATTGTGAATTTCTCGGGAAATTTTCACCAATCTTCCCTAACGAGATGATCAATCGGAAATGAGAGCTATGCCCCAAAAAATGTTATGTCGGGGAAATTTGCACTTTGTCGGGAAATTTAATTATTTATAACTTTGAAAACGAAACATCATCAACTCATGTTCATCGTTAATCAATGCACATTGAAATTTTGTTGTTCTCAATTTACAGAAGAAAACAAATATATTCACATGACAACCCCTTCCTTCCCCCACACACACACACATCACACACATCAACTAACTACTTGTCTATACACGACTGCAGATCTTGTTTTCAACTTTTTGAATTGAATCACAATTGAAACTATTGTTTCAACCAGTGAGGCGACTGATAAGAGATCAGATAACACCCTCGTCCCTTATAACCATGGTAACTTGTGGCTGCTGCAAGTTGGTAGAGGATCTCAGAGTCCCACTTTTCCTCCCGGGGTGGGGGGACTTCTATATGATATATATATATATATATATATATATATATATATATATATATATATATATATATATATATATATATATATATATATATATATATATATATATATATATATATATATATATATATATATATATATATATATATATATATATATATATATATATATATATATATATATATATATATATATATATATATATATATATATATATATATATATATATATATATATATATATATATATATATATATATATATATATATATATATATATATATATATATATATATATATATATATATATATATATATATATATATATATATATATATATATATATATATATATATATATATATATATATATATATATATATATATATATATATATATATATATATATATATATATATATATATATATATATATATATATATATATATATATATATATATATATATATATATATATATATATATATATATATATATATATATATATATATATATATATATATATATATATATATATATATATATATATATATATATATATATATATATATATATATATATATATATATATATATATATATATATATATATATATATATATATATATATATATATATATATATATATATATATATATATATATATATATATATATATATATATATATATATATATATATATATATATATATATATATATATTTATATATATATATATTTAAACTCCCGTTTCCTTCTTATATATATATATATATATATATATATATATATATATATATATATATATATATATATATATATATATATATATATATATATATATATATATATATATATATATATATATATATATATATATATATATATATATATATATATATATATATATATATATATATATATATATATATATATATATATATATATATATATATATATATATATATATATATATATATATATATATATATATATATATATATATATAGCCATAAAAATGAAGCAATTGTAGATCAAGATACCTATTTAACAATACCACAATACGGAAAACAGGAAACATTTATAACCAAGATTGGAAATGCATAAATCTGATAGATAATAAGGCTCAAAATCGGAAAGATTTTGATCATGATATGTCAATTGCATAAATCAATATTCAGAGGGCATTAGAGTCATCAGAATGTTTTAAATATTAAGTGCATGTGCTGCGTAAAATTTCACAATTTTATTCAAATTAAAAGCTTAATATTAGTGTAAATTTCTTCATTTAAAAGATCATATATAGTTGTTTGTAAGGGACATTTTTGTAGTGTGGGGTACGTTAATTCCTCTCTGAAAAGGGCACTTCTCATTCTAAATCCGACAATAAACACCCCCAAAAAGTATGCATACTTTCGTTTTTTTTCTTTTCTTTGTGATGGGGAAAATAAAGCAATGGAGGGTGGGTCACAGTTGTTAATATACGAACTTTATAGCTTGCCCTCCCAAATCAAAATTGTATCCCCCCCCCCTCCCTTCGAATGATACCATGTTACGAAGTTTTACATTTAAAATGACATAAGGTCCCATTATTAGTCCTTTCGTACCTTTAAAAAAATCGTTGGCTGCAGAAGGTTTATAATTAAGGTATAAGAGCTTAATTTTCCTTAAATTAAGACCTCTGTCCGAAAATGTTTCAAAGTAGGGCTGGGCAGAAAATAGTAAACATTATATTCCTGCTACAATTTTGAGGGTAAGAAAAATTCTCCAAAGGTTTGATAAGAATATGAAAATACCAACAAATTCAGCTAATCATGTATCACAAATTTGCCAAAATTTTCCATTCAAAGAAATAATTTTTATTTCGATATATTTTTTGCAAAGTAGGTTAATTAATGTTGTCTTTATGTTTTCGTATACCGTAAGGCACGTCTTACTACATTGTATGTGGAAAATGTAGAAGATTTGAAGACCAAAATCCTAGTGCCGCTACTAATGATTGACCAAATATGGAGGAATTTTAATTTGTGCAAAAAGTACGAAGAAGCAGAAAAAAAGAAAACTTCAGCTCTTTCCAGTTCATAACTGTGCCATAGAATTATTCCCTACCGGCTTCATACAAAATTTAAACCACGATCCATGGAGGTTGACTTATACTGTATCCCCCCAGTCATGCATTATAAACTGGCATACATAATTTTATTTTAAGACTTCAAAATCCCATTTGATGGGAACTAATGCAATATCATGGCTCATGATTTATCAGTAATTTAGGTCACGTTCTGCAGCCAGATCCTGAATTGTTCAAGGTATAGGATGAAATTACAAGTATGCATGCAAAATATCTAAAATTGTCTCTTTATTTATCATTCTTTTTTCTTTTTCTTGCCATTAATTCGTGTAAAGAGAGTTACATATACATTATCAATTAAAGTTCATACTAATGTTTCAACTAGAGTAAGTTTCACTAATGAAGCAAAGTTAGAAAGACGTTAGAAGTATAATCTTATTCCTATTAAAAAAATAGCATTAATAAGTTATGAAGAGTGTATCTTTACTTTTATCACACATTACTATCAATTATTGATGCTTGTTACAAAGTGTTATTTTTTGTTTTGCCATTAAATTGTCATGATGTCCTTTACAGGAATCGCAACCACAGAAGTGCCACCAACAAAAGGAAAAAATACAGGTACAGTTGATATGTAACAATTTCCAAACAACCTGAAGATGCTTGTGCCAGAATGCACTATTTCTGTTGTGAAAGAAATTTTAATATCCTCTTTCTACCAGTAACTATGATAATTGTAGCTAACCTTTGCCTTTGTATTGCACCATTTACATGTTTGTTGATTTCTTTACGTCCCCTCCTTCTACATTTCATTCCCTCCTTCTACATTTCATCACAAAACCTTTGCTGCTGGACTTGATGGTCATATATCATTGCTTTTCCATGTTCTTTTTTGAAGCGATTTAGTGTTACTTTATTTAGTGATACTTTTATGAAACGTAATTGTACATCTTTCTGCTGTAAACATCTGATGTTGATGATTTTGTACTCACGATGATTTAGCACTCATGTCAAGATTCGGCAGGTAACTGTGAACTAAAATGCTAAGCAGGGACGTAAGATCTGAGCATACGTGGGAAAAGCAGTGTTTGTTTAATCAAAGAGCTTCTCTTTGGTTTAATTATTCTTCCCCAACAAAGTTCATTCGTCGGTCCGTATTTTTTCTGCTTGGAAAAAGTTCCAAGTAGTTTTGTGTCTTGCCTGAAAGAATATTTATACAATTTCTAGCATGAAAAGAAAATCTTAGTAGAGTTTTTTTCTTCAATACAACTTGACATATAGGATCCTTGCATGTAAAGACATTTAAAAAATAGTCGAATAGTTTGAATAGACATGAAACTTCAAAGAACTATGTTAATGAAAAATCTTGTGGTAATAAATTATTGGAAGAAAAAACAAACAAAGATGAACATGGCTTCATGGGGTCAAGGAAATGAGAAAGTAAAGGGTTTATTTACTTATATGAGGTTATCAAAAGGAAGGAAGTAGAGTGAAATATGGGAGGGGTGCCTGGAAGTCGGAATGATGCTTGGGTTAATTTGGTTATAGTATGGACAGTAGATGATAGGATGACGAGTAGATCTAAGCATGGAGCTATTAACTCAGTTAATAGCTCCATGGTCTAAGGTACGAGTCTAAGTTTGGTGGATGAGGTGGTTAGATCCGTGAAGCGTTTGGAGGTGATTAGATGCTGGATAAGTGAGGGGTCGGTGGAAATTTGTGTGGGTCAGCCTTTTTTTTCACATACTAACTGGGGAAAATTCCCCCATTCCTTTTTACTGCCCTCAGTAGTTTTTGACCCTAAGAAAATATCTCTATGAAATGAATATATTAAGAAAATACGTAATAGATTTAATAGAGTTCGTCAACTCAAAAGCCAACATTGCGTAACAGATTCGGGAATTCTACCTCAATATTCAGAAAATTTTCATCAGTTTTGGGAAATTTTCTTGAAATTTCTTTAACTTTCCCTCATTTTAGTGAAATTTACTTTATTTCTCGGGGATTTTTTTCTTCTTCCATTTTCCGAGAATTTGTTTTCATTTAAAAAAAAAATTGCTTTAATTTTCGGGGAATTTTGCGTATTTTAGTGAAATTTTCTTCAATTTTCCTTAATTTTGAAGAAGTTTTTTTACAATTTTTGGAAAACTTCCTTCATTTTCGGGAAATTTCTTTCAAATGTTTTCATTGTTCCTTCATTTTTGCTTTAATTCTCAGGAAAATTCCTTCAAGTTTCTGGAAATGTTGTTCAATTTTCAGGGAATTTCCTTCCTTTCTCGAGAAATTTGCTTTCATTTTTGGGAAATTGCTTCATTTTCGTGAAATTTTCTTCAATTTTCAAGAAGCTGGCTTCATTTACATGAAATTGTATCATTTTTCGCGGTTTTCTTAAATTTTGTAGAAATATTCTTCTTTTGGGGATTTTTTAAATTTTGTGGAAATTGTCATCATTTTTGTAATATTTCTTCAATTTTCCTTTATTTTAGTGAAAGTTGATTCATAGGAAATATTCTTCATTTTCTGTCAGTTTTTTTTTTCTTTCGATTTTTGGGGAATTTATTTTCTTTTTCAAGAATATTTTTTGGAAATTTTGCCTCATTTTCGTGAAATTTTCTTCAATTTTTGGGAAGTTTGCTACATTTTTATAAAATTCTCTTAAATTTTCTTCATTTTCGGGGAATTTTCTTCAATTTTTCTTCATTTTTGGGAATTTTTTTTCATTTTGGGAAATTTTCTTCATTTTTTTAATTATAGAAATTGAAAAAATAATTTCACGACCCCATCCTTCACAAATAAGTTTTGGACATAAGAGATTCGTATTGTTGAGACCTAAGTAAAATTTGGCCTCTCCCAAATGTCAAATGTCTTCCTAGAATCCTACGCCGCTGAGTGACTTTAAATAAATTGTGTGGAGATGATATATCGCATCTGCATCTTCCCCACCACCAATCCAGATTTTTTTTTTTTTAAATGGGCAATATTCTGAGTTTAAGATTTGGAGGGTTGATATGTGAGTAGAAGCGGTTAAACTAATTTGCGGTTGTCATTACTGAGTTGAGAGTAGATATAGGTTGTAAAGAAAGTAAAGGTGGGCGGGAAGCAGAAGTGGTGCGATTATAAGTGCCATGTGATCAATTACGATAACGATTACTTCAGAATTAGGGTTCGGTAGGCTGGTAGGGTTCAGGGGCGAAGAAAAATTGAAGAAAATTCCCCGAAAATGAAGGAAATTTAAGAGAATTTCATGAAAATTATCCTAGTATAACAAAAATGAAGAAAAATTGAAGAAAAATTTGAAAATGAAGGAAATTTAAGAGAATTTCATGAAAATTATCCTAGTATAACAAAAATAAAGAAAAATTGAAGAAAATTCCCCGAAAATGAAGGAAATTTAAGAGAATTTCATGAAAATCATCCTAGTATAACAGTGCTTTTCAATATTTGAAATTTAAGGGCACTTTTTGAACTTTGCAAAAAATTAAAAAACCTCTTTTATTTTTCGCAAAATTTCCTTCATTATCGTGAAATTTGCCTTAATTTTTGTGCAATTTCCTTAATTTGTGTACAATTTCCTTAATTTTTGTGCACTTTGCTTTAATTTTGTTCAATTTTTTTCATTTTTGTGAAATTTGCTTTGATTTAGGCAATATCATTTTTCGACATATGCTACAATTTTAGTGCAAGTTCCTTTCGGGAACATTTCTTCAATTTTCGAGAAGGTGTTTGGGAAATTTACATAAAATTTGCTTCAATTTTTGTGCAATTCCGTTCATTTTTGGGATTTTTTTATCAATTTCATTCATTTTCGTTAAATTTGCTTTCATTTTCGTGCAATTTCCTACATTTTCGGGAAACTTTGCTTCAATTCTCGAGAAGTTCATTTTCGTAAAAATGTCTTCCTTTTTCGCGCCCACGGTTCCGACGGCACTGGATCAAATCACGACTTATCCGTCCCGGTACTTTCTACATAACATTTAACTCAAATGCTTGTCACTTAGCCAGTTAGCGAAAGACATATGATCTTTGACCTTTGTCATCACAATAACATAATATTTATTTATTTGGTGTCTCCATCTGGTACACATACTGTGTGACTGCGTTAAGTCCCGCTTTATGAGGATATGAGGTCAATTGAATAAAAGTAGGTCAAAGGACATAAACCACGACCTTTGACCTGTTGAAAGAAAAAAAAAACATATATCAAAATCAGCATGTGATACTTCTCCTAGATCCATCCCTAACCCAAAACGGAAAGACGAAATATCCACATTTCACCACATGCAATGTTAGCCCTTATTACATGAGTCTTTTTGGACATGAGGATCATATATGTAAAAAAGGCACTAAGTGACTACAATTTATAATCCCCATATATACACGATAAAAACTCGTAAATGTTATATATAACACTTTCGTCGGTGTTAAAGATTTTTTTTTTGTAACTCTCAAAGTGTTGGATGACTGAATTGTAACACCTGTAAGTGTCACAATATTAACACTTGAATACGTGTTACCTATGGGTTACTGTTTGTGATACTTGAAGTGTTGGATTGCTACCAACAAAATAATCAGCTGATAAACAGAGCCACAATAATCAACACTAATTATATATGACACTTCTCAAGTGTTCAAAACTAACCCTTTACAAGTGTTGAATTTTGACACTTAGCAAAAGGGTGATATTATCACACCGTATTGTTCTGACTGTAGAACTGTTTGTAGTATTCTATAAATACGAAGAATAATAAAATGAAGAATTTTAGGTTTAAGTTGGAAATAGCTATAGTAACAAGCTGATATTTTTCAGAATAGATCCAGAACTATGTGTAAAATAACATACTAAAAGTTCCCGAAAGTCTTCCATGAACTTTCCCCATAATTCAAAATGGCGTCCAAAATGGCCGTCATTTCCCATTTTTATCATAATTTTGCAATCTGATAGTACACTTGGTATTTTGAAAATAATTATATGTTTTAAGCCACCAAAAAGTTTTTATTTTAATTTTTATATTTTCATCATAGCCTTGCAACCAGACAATTCACAATACAAATAAAGTGTTTAATCATATATTATTATGGGCAAGGAACTCAATAAAATCATTACTTAGAAGTTACAAATTCTCCGAAGTTACCAAAACCAAGATGGCGTTCAAAAAAAGATGGAGTCCAAAATGGCCGCTATTTTATCTACTTTTACCATGACAGTGCAATGTTGGAAATATCTACAAAGTGTCAAAACATATGTCCTAAAAAACACAAGGAATCCAATGGAACAATTAATTAAATGGTCCAAAACCCTCAAATCCTAACCCTATACGAATACCAACCCTAGTCATAACCCAAACTTAGGAAAGATAATTTGGTACAGAGCCATTACCAGTCTAGCATTTAACCAATGTATAAGTGTACGAATTAGGTCCACCCCAATAAAACCGATTTGTATTTGTGTGATCTGTGTCTATGTCACCACTGGTCTGCGACCGGAAATTCAAGTACGTTAATGCACCAAGAATTGGCTCTCTGTTTGTGCCCATTACGATACGGTACACATACTGCATATAGGGACCAAACTGATAGCACATTCCAGTTTCTACAAGCTGACTTAAGTCCTTTATCTCACCACTATTGTTTGGGATAGATGTGTTACAATGGAACCCCTCAAGTGTCCTAGCCAGGAGCCAACCTGCCTACCAGCAGTCCCCTGGCCTCCCTCTGGGTGTGTAACATAACACCACACCCCTCATGGACTGGCTTCATGAAAGTGGGTACGACGATACTTCAATATGAGATTAGCAAAATAATAACCTTTCCCGTCATAAATCTGGATCCAACCAATCTAAGAAGTATTTACACTGATTTATGCTTTGCTCATACACAGTGTGAGATACAGGGCTTGCGTATATTCCAATATACATTTGATCAGCTTGTTCACATGAAGGCTACATAGACCGTAGCTTCTGCGCAAGATTTACACAAATTGTGGTGCCCCTTGGTGATCTCTTGGTGTTTTTTTTTATCTTGTCCTGGTGTGAACATGTAGGCGCCTGAGGTTTGATTCGGAAGCAGATGTAGACACCCTCGTTAAGGCCTTCGGTAGCGCGCTGAAGCATCATGCTCAAAAATATGATGAACACTGTGGGAAAAACAATACAGCCCTGTTTCACTCCGTTCTCAATGTGGAATGGTGTGGAGAAGTCGTGTTCACATCTCTTCTGACCGACCTTGTTCATGTGTAACTGGATAACCATGGTGAGGAACTTTGGTGAGTAGCCTAGCTTTTTTAGGATTTTTTTAGGAGTCCATCTCTACTCGCAGTATCGAAAACTTTGGTCAGGTCTAAAAAGGGGTATGTTTAAAATTTGTTCCATGCACTTTTCCTGGATTTGTTTCAGGGCAAACACCGTGTCTGCAGTATCCCGCTTTGCTCTGAAGCCACGCTGGCTTTGGGGTAGGTTTTCGTTGGCAATGGCAAGTACAAATCTATTAAGCAAACCTCTGGCCAAGATTTTGCCAGCGATGGAAAATAGTGTTATCCCTCGGTAGTTTGAACAATTTGATACCCCCTTTTCTTCTTATACAGGGTGATGATGAATGTGTCACGAATAGCAATCAAACAGTACATGTAGTTTCACGTGAAGTGCTGGGCCCCCTTTTGATGGTGGTGGCGTCTCCATTCTCTTTAGACACGATATCCCACACAGCCCTGTTCGTGTGCCTACTGACCTTCAGGCCATCTGTATTTCTATCTCCCTCCACAAAACTTTCACTCTCTGCAATATCTATCTCCCTCCCAACACCAACATTCAACCAACCAGCCTTAACAACCTCATCTCTCAGCTTCCCACCCCCTTCATACTTCTTGGTGACTTCAGCGCTCACAACGCTCTGTGGGGCTCTAATACCACCACCCCTAGAGGCAAGCTCATCGAAAACGCTCTTCGTCAGCACAGCCTGTCCTTACTGAACACTAACTCCCCAACCTACCTTCATCCTGCCACAGGCTCTCTCACCTGTATTGACCTGTCTATCTGTAACCCCAACCTCCTCCCTGATTTTAGATGGAGAGTCACTGCTGACCTCTGTGGTAGTGATCATTACCACCTTCTTATACACTCCAATCTTCAAATCCCCACTGAGTACACCCCCAATTCGAACCTCGAGAAGGCTGACTGGCCCCTTTTTGAAACCCTTTGTGACTCTCACCTCTCCCCCCATCTCCTTGAGGATGAGGATCCCATGTTTAACTTCAGTAATATCCTTATCAACATCGCCACCTGCTCAATTCCCAAAACCTCCAAACCCCCAAATCATCCCCCCAACCCCAGATTCTCGGATGACTGCAAAACCGCCATCAAGAACAGGAAAAGAGCCCTCAGGAACTTTAAAACTAACCCGACCACCCATCCTTAACCTCTTTCGCATCAGCCGTGCCAAGGCCAGACGCACTATCAAGGACAGTAAAACCAAAACTTGGAAGAACTTTATCTCTTCTCTCACCACCAACACCCCCACTAAGAAGATTTGGAGAATGGTTAACGGCTTTTACGGCAGAGTAGGCAAATCTCCCATCTCCCATCTCTCTTGGAATGGAGACCTTCCCACCGCAAAAAAGGACATCGTTAACCACCTCCCCGCCTCTTTCAGCTACATCTCGTCCTCGACCAACTACTCCAATGCTTTTAAAACCAAAAAAGCTTGCGATGAAGCCCGGAGAATCACTTTTCCCTCCGACAACTGCGAAAGCTACAACACCCCTCTCACCCTTTCTGAATTAAAGCAAGCCATCAACGACGCTGGCTGCACCTCCAAGGGCCCAGATAACATCCCCTATCAGTTTCTGAAACACCTCCCCATCAAGGCCACCACTACCCTACTCACCATCTTCAACCACATTTGGTCCTCACACTCCTTTCCCTCTATCTGGAGGACAGCTATTGTCATCCCCGTCCTTAAACCGGGGAAGGACGGTACCGACCCCTCCAGCTACCGACCCATCGCCCTTACTTGCTGTCTCTGTAAAATTATAGAAAAGATCATTAATCAGAGACTAAACTGGTTCCTCGAGACCAACAGAATCCTCTCTCCTCACCAAAGCGGCTTCCGAAAGCGTCGCAATACCCTAGACCAGTTAATTACGCTCGACACCGCTATCCGGAAATCCTTTGCAGAAAAGGAACACCTCATTGCCATATTTTTTGACCTCGAGAAAGCTTTCGACACTACTTGGAAATACGGCATTACCCGAAAACTTCACACCATTGGCCTTAGAGGCCATCTCCTCATCTTTATTCAAAACTTTCTCTCACCCTGGCAGTTCCAAGTTCGTATTGGCCACACCCTCTCCAACCCGTACCCCCAAGAAGAGGGCGTCCCCCAGGCAGCATCCTCTCTCCCACTCTCTTCAACCTGAGCATTAATGACATTGCAAATAACCTTGGCCCCAGCATCAAACGTACCCTCTACGTGGATGACTTCACCATCTTCTACTCCTCCTCTATCTTTCCTATTGTTGAAAATAGGCTCCAAACCAGCCTCAACCAGCTGCAAGTCTGGAGCAACAATAACGGTTTTGAATTCTCCAAAGACAAGACAGTCTGCATGCACTTTTGTCATTTCAACAACCTCCACCCCAACCCGAACTTTGTGCTCAATGGAAATCGCATCCCTAAAGTTGACCACACAAAGTTCCTTGGTCTAACTCTAGACCCCAAGCTCACCTACAAGCAACACATCACCAACCTGAAACTAAAATGCAATAGCTCCCTCAACATCCTCCGACTGCTCTCCAACACCACTTGGGTAGCAAACCGCTATGCTCTCCTCACAATTTTCAGGCTCACCATTCGTGCCAAGCTTGACTATGGCAATATTGTCTACTGTGTCGCTCACAACTCATACCTCAACCACATTAACACCATCCAAAATGAAGCCCTCAGGCTTTGTCTAGGAGCCTACAGGACCTCCCCAATCACCAGCCTTCATGTTGAAGCCAACGAACCCCCCTTTCTACTTGGATGTAAAAGGCTTAGCCTCTCCTATGCTTTTAGGGTCCTCACCAACACCTAGAACCCTGTTTACAACCTCATTAGGTACCCCAATTTCTTCTCCCTCTTTGATAGGACTAAAACCCTATCCCCTCCCTTCAGCTTACGCATTAAATCAGACCTCTTCCATCTTGGCATCAACCCCGCCACCCTTGGCACCTTCTCCTGGCCCACTTTTCCTCCTTGGGCCACCCCCCTCCCTTCTGTCCACCTAGACCTCTCCACTTATCACAAAACTGGAACTCACCCTAACCTCTTCATCAATCTCCACAACCAAATCAAAGACCAACTCTCAAATTACACCTCCATCTATACTGATGGCTCCAAGGAAGGCAACAAGACAGCTGCTGCTGCCATCATCCAAGACATCACCCTCAGTAGCAGACTTCCTGACTACTCATCCATCTTTTCAGCCGAGGCTAAGGCCATTCTCCTCGCCCTCAACTTTATTGAGTACTCTCCTCTTAGTCACTTTGCCATTTTCTCTGGCTCAAAGGCTGTTCTTACTTCATTACTCAATCTTAAATGGGATAACCTCACCTGCCACCTCCTCCTCCGGAAACTCTTTTCTCCCACCCTCTGCAGGAAAAGTGTTCTTTTCTTCTGGATACCCAGCCATGTTGGCATCCCTGGCAATGACAGGGCTGATGCAGCTGCTAAGCTTGCCCTCAACCTCCTCCCTTCCCCTTTTCCCAAAAACCTCTCTGACATCAAACCGCTTATTGCTTCCCTTGTTCGTGACCGCTGGCAAACCTCATGGAACTCTCAAATTGTTAACAAACTCCATGTCATCCAGCCCACAATTCCGATCAAATCCACCATCAACAACCTCTCTCGTATCGACAACGTTCATATTACCCGTCTTAGAATTGGTCACACCCACCTCACTCACTCCCACCTCCTTATTGGTTCCCCCCACCCCTCTGTAACAATTGCCACTGCATCCTCACAATCCAACACGTTCTCCTTGCTTGCCCCCTGTACAACCTTCCCAGAGCTTCCCTCGCTCCCCACAACTCAATTGCTGAGTTCTTCCAGAAAAATCCTCCGGATAAAATAATCTCCTTCCTTCATCATGCATCCCTCTACAACCATATTTAATTCTCCTCTTCCACCCCCTCTCTTCTTTGTTTTTGTTTTACCCATGCACCTCCTCTCTCGATTACAGCTTTCTGGCTTTTGTTCTTGAATTTCTCTCATTCTCCCCTGGTTTCTTTCCTTCTTACCTCTAAAATGATCTGACCTCTCAGGCACAATTTGACCTCGTTGTCGTGGTGCCGTTAAGACCTCATCAAACAAACGTTACTTCCTATTCTCTAGACATGAGAAATAAATATATCTTTGATTTTTTGTACATAATGTACAATTTGTCTTCATAGATGCATTTTACCTAATTAGAAGAATACATTTAGAAGCTGCATACAGATACCTCTATTTCTGTCGTGTAATATTTTTGTACAATATAGCAACAGTTTTTGCAATAAATTAAAAGAGAAAAGCAATTCATGAAGTATAAAGAAATAAGTTTGTTCATCATTGAAGTTATTTTGCCATTTGATAAAATGTCTTACAGTAAGTGGATTTTGGATGCTTTACATTTCCCTGCTTGACCCATTTTCATCTTTTATTCTTATCATTCTGCACTCTTTTACACACAGGTTTTATCTTTCTCTAGCTTTTTTAGAAAATTGCCTCATTTTGGTGATGGTTTGCACATAATTGACCAGCTGCAAGAAATAATTTCTGACTAATCTTTCATATTTTCAGTTACATACAAGTCATTGTCATGGAAGTTTGCTGTTCACCAATTTTAGGAACTGACTTTCTCAAGTTTTTTAAAAAACTGATGAATTTTGACTGATTTTCCTAACATGACAAGACAGTTTGAAAAATGAGAAACAAAGATAGTCATAAAGTTTTGCTAGTTGAACATGTTTTTGCCAATATTAACAAAGTTTTGATTTTCCTGAAGTAA
>JAIGNY010001863.1:0-5000 GCA_020152595.1 Chiridota heheva
TCCATCCTAGTCAAATTCAATATAAAAAAAGGTTAATGTGGAGGACATTTTCAAATCTTTTGTTTCATTTCTATCCAAGATTATTCTATTCTTTTCATCCAAGGACTTTCTATTAGGGCGAGAAGGTACATTGTTTGAATTTTCGTTCATGCCAGACACAAATATTTTAATTGCCATTAATGTCAGGAATGCATTTGCTGTAAATTCTTTTGAGGAGAGTCTCCATTTGATCAATTTCCTTTCAAGCGAGCCACAAAAATAGTTGGAATTCCTTCAGTTTCCAAGGGCAGAATTTGTTTGTTCTCATTAACCGAACAATGCATGAGTACTGCCGGACGAATGGACGGACGGAAGGACCAACGGTAAAGATGTTATATCAATTTGGTGAGGGGATAATTACGGTTTCGTTTTCCATTGCACAGAATGCAAAGAATGAATCTGCAGTTCGGGACTTTTTGAACTCCAACAAATCGCCATTTTTCCGTGGTCATATTCCGTACTTAAATTTATCGAGGTAATGTATGAAACATTTCTTATCACCAAAGTCTAAGTTATTATTCAAGTTTTTGGCATTTGTCTCACCGTCATGGTGTGATTCGAGGCAAATGCTCTTGGCAGTGGCGTGGCCTTGGGGAATTGGGGTTTTCCCACTTTTCAGAAATAATTTCCCTTGGAACCCCAGCGCTGGAATCGATGCAAAAGGAGATGGTTCTCTTCGGAAGTTTGGCCTTTACAAAAGCTAACTACTTGTCCATTTTTTTTTAATTCAAATGCTGGATTCCATTATTTGAGAGGTGACAATACTTAGGAGAGCTTCTTTAGTGAATAAACTTCTTCGTTTGGAAAATAGTTCGTTTTTATACTAATTTCTTCATTGTATTTTTGTGCAATTTTCAGAACACTTTCGGCGCTGAAGCACACAGTAATTCTCTTGTGCAGAAAAGAAACAAAATAATGACCATGCGCGGATCCAAGGGGTGCGCGCGGGGCGCATGCACCCTCCGCAATAAGTCTCTTTTTGCTCAAAGTTCTCATTCTAATTGAAATCATGGTTAATATCTACATAAGTCTAGCATGTCTAGCTGTCTAGAGCTAGAGTGTGAGAAGAATAACGTCTTTGAATTCTGCATCAAACCTCACGCACAACATAACAAAAGCTAGTCAGAACTGATGTGCGCCCCGTCCCACCCCATCCTTTCGGAAATTCCTTGGATCCGCTCCTGATGTTGTCATGTTTTTTTGTCTTCGTTGTGTATAAAGCATGAGACTGGAAGTGGGAAGGAAGGGGAGGGGGGGTCAGGATTCACTGAAGTATATTTAAACCATACACTTTGTCAGGAAGAAAACAGTAGATTTGTTGTAGTAATAGGCAAGTCAGTTGGGTCAGGGGATTCACAGAAGTTTATTTAAACCATACACTTTGTCAGGAAGAAAACAGTAGATTTTTCGTAGTAATAGGCAAGTCAGTTTCTCATCTCTTTGATGTAGTTATCACATTATTTTCTAGACAACAAACCGCTAACCTTGATAAATATAGACCTTTTCAAATATGGATCGGCAATTTCCGGACAACTGATTTAATTAATGTCACATGGCCGAGATTCACGTTTCCATAATGGACCAATCGTATCTGGAGGAATCTTATTGACCAATAAAATACTGGAGGAATCTTGGCCGTCTGCACAATTCACGCACGGTATGGGACCAAGCGTAAGAAAAAATGTTTTCAAGCGCAGGTACCATACGTGCGTTATACGTAAAGGGAATACGCGCGCGTATTGCTGCTAATATTTTTTCCCCACACCTGCACCTGATTGGTTGGGAAACAAAAGAAAAGTTCCCCCAGCATTTGATTGGTCGAAGTATTGAAAAAATCACGTTCGGCTAAACTCGGTTTGAAAAGGTCTATATTTGTAGAACTTTTGGGGGCTTTGCTCCTGATCCTAAGGATATTTACTTCAACATCCACAATTGTACGGACAAAAGTTATCTTAAACATTTTAGCATTTGCGATTTGGATTTTCTAATATGTGTAGGCTAAAACCAAAATTGTACTAGTAATACAAGTTTTCACATAAATGATTTCAACCAATTGAATTTTCTCTTACCACAGGACATTTTCTAACTCTTATGTAGATGTTTCAAGCCCAAAACTAAACGGCAAAAGAAAGCACAAACCTTTTTTCCAATAGAAAAATAGAGAGAATAAGACATTTCATCGGAAGTCTAGTGAGGATACCATGTTACAGGTTTTAACTATTCATTTGATCTGTTTGCTACATGGCGTACAAACCAGCCACGTCCTTCCTTGTATTATTCTTTCCTTTCCTATTTAAGATGAACATGTTTTAACAACCAAATGTATATTTCATTTCTGAATAATTACACTATATCACTAATATTAATATACTAATATTAGATTTTTTGAATTCATGTGGGTCAGTAATGAGGTCATCGTAGATTTGATGTCAATACAAAACTAATCAAAATGGTGACGCAAGGTAAAACCGTGAAAGTGATAACTCAATACCAGAACAAAATCATTAAAGCAGCTTTCTATGTTTGATTTTTAGTTTCTTTAACAAAAATCAAGTCTCCATTCACCTTAATTTTTGATCTACAAAATTTCTCTTCATTTCAGTGATTTTTTGTCATTCAGTTTGGTGAGGGATCCCGTCGAACGCTTCGTATCTTCATATTATTATTTTTACTACGGTGACAATTTTGCGAAAAAGTTAATCAGCAATAAGACTCATGTAAGAAAATTTAATTTGACTTTAGTTCTGTAGTTACAATGTGTTTAGAAACTTTTATCTACGTTTTCAATATAGTTAACGCTGTACCCCTTACTTTGAAGCGGGTTTTGTGAAAAACTCTGAAATTTGACATGTGACCTTGCTTAGAAATTAGAAATTAAAAAAATTCCAGAGGAAATGGATCGAACGAAGTTAGACGGACCCTTATGTCTTGCAAATGGCTAAATGGAATGTGCTTTTGGCAACATCCTACAATCTTGGACAACACTGTTGGATCAATTCAGCTGCACAAAAAAGCTAAATATTTAGTGTTGTAATTCTTGAATATTTCTTTCCTTGACATTCAACTCCACACTCCCTTCTCCTTTCTAATGTTGGATTTACTTGGAAAGTATTTTCATGAAGCAGTACAAATATTCACGAAGTGTTCCAACGAGTTTTGTCTAAGATTGTAGCTATGAAGTATAACACATTCGGGGCACGTGTCACACATAAAGTAGGTATTATACGCATTCCATTTGCAATTTGTAGGCATGTACAAACTTGGAAAAGATTGTTTAATCTATTTTCTCCTCGAGCAGATTTAGCGTCATGTCTCACAGTAATATACCACAAGAATACCATATAAAGGAAAATAGTATGGAAAACGTATGTGTTGCACTCGAGAAGAATTCCATCCAACATGTCGAAAGATATTCTTTGCTATATCAAATGATAACAGATACCCTCGACATGTAGGTTAGTAAAAACCTGGAATCAAGAAGCTGACCTTGTAGGCAGTATATATATATATATATATATATATATATATATATATATATATATATATATATATATATATATATATATATATATATATATATATATATATATATATATATATATATTTATATATATATATATATATATATATATATATATATATATATATTATATATATATATATATATATATATATATATATATATATATATATATATATATATATATATATATATATATATACATATTTATATATATATATATATATAATATATACTATATATATATATATATATATATATATATATGTATATATATATATATATACATATATATATATATATATATATATATATATATATATATATATATATATATATATATATATATATATATGTATATATATATATATATATATATATATATATATATATATATATATATATATATATATGTATATACATATATATATATATATATATCTATCTATATATATATATATATATATATATATATATATATATATATATATATATATATATATATATATATATATATATATATATATATATATATATATATATATATATATATATATATATATATATGCCCCCTCTAGCTAGGCCACTGCTTGTAGGTTTCTTTCACAGCTAACTTGCAAGACTGTATAGACTGTACTGCGACAGCTAACTTGCAAGACTGTGCAGAGCACGGTACTGCGACAGATAACTTGCAAGACTGTAGACTGTACTACGACAGCTAACGTGCAAGAGTGTCGACTACTACACGACAGCTAACTTGCAAGACTGTACTACGACAGCTAACTTGCAAGACTGTAGACTGTACTACGACAGCTAACTTGCAAGAATGTAGACTATACTACAACAGTTAACTTACAAGACTGTACACTGTACTACGACAGCTAGCTTGCAAGACTGTAGACTGTACTACGACAGCTAACTTGCAAGACTGCAGACTGTACTACGACAGCTAACTTGCAAAACTGTAGACTGCACTACGACAGCTAACTTGCAAAACTGTAGACTGCACTACGACAGCTAACTTGCAAGACTGTAGACTACTACGACAGCTTGCTTGCAAGACTGTACTACGACAGCTAACTTGCAAGACTGTAGGCTGCACTACGACAGCTAACTTGCAAGACTGTACACTGTACTACGACAGCTAACTGGCACTTCCCTGGTTTCAGCTTGTGAACAACATGTGATGGTGATTTTTTATTAGATCAAGCGCTGATCAGGCATAGAATTCACCAATTAAAACAAAAGCAATTGACAGTGGTTTTTTTGTTGACGAAGTTTAGTGGGATGCCCGATATCCACTGCAAAATGGGATCGCGCTAATCAGTGTTTTTCTTGAGTGTTTTTAGGTTTTAGTGTAAATTACTTGTAAATCTTATCATAAGCTTGATTAAACTTAGGCATTCATTCCATCTTTAGTAAGTTCAATGTTATGAAATGA
>JAIGNY010001863.1:17500-22161 GCA_020152595.1 Chiridota heheva
CAGGTGACACAATCTCCATGTTTAACGTGTTTACAGCGTAAGGACGTAAAGTTGGTGGACAAGGAACAAGGATTTTGAGTATAACACCGAAAATTCGGTGCTTCATTGAACGGAAATTCTTTGTTCAAACTGACGTAAACTCAATGTTTTATTTGTTTACAACGTAAGGTTGTAAACTTGGAAAACTAGACACTTGCATATTTCACGCTCTACTCGACGGAAACTGATTGTTTTCTGCATTGGAAACTCGATTCGGACGCCATGGTCGGAAACCTATTTCTTTGGTCGGAAATGCAGCATAAATGGTCCAAACTGGTAGTTGTAGGAACTTAAACCTTATGAACTATATTCCACAAGCATAACTATATATTCACTGCTATTAAATAAACAATATAAAAATGTCTGTCGTATATTTGGGTAGCTTTTATTATACATTTAAGATTGAGTACAAACATACTTGTAGGCAATACATTATGGGACGGCATTATGACGAGCTTTTTGGCTATTGAGTACTCTAATACAAACAGCTCTCCGCGATTGATGTTATAGAAAACTGAGAACATGAAAAATGCTGACTTAAACTTGATTAGACAAAAAATGAGTGATTTTTTCAAATATTTGTTGACCTGTTTTGCCTCGGAGCTCAAAGTGTTTTATGTTACAAATCTCAGGTAAATACCTAACTACGTGGTATAAAATTTGGTCGTATAAGTTTTATAGCCCTCCACACCACGAGGGTAAAAAAACTTTGCTGCTCTTATATGTCGGTAAAGTGCCCTTTTAACTTTCAAGTCTTCTTTTTGATTGTTCAGCTTTGCAGTTTCACATATCTACCTGTCTAGGTTGATATTGAGACTTAGAAGACTGTATGAGAGAAGAAAACAATGCATGCGGCCAATTGATTAACATTTTTAAACACAAAGCATATAAAAAGGCTTTATAAAACCTTAACTCAAAATAAGTTAATTTTTCTTCAACTTAAAAGGTCACTTGAATTTTTTTAGTTCCCACAGGTTATGCATTAATTAATTAATTACAACTATCATAAACGGATAAATAAACTTTTTTAAATTAATAACTAACTCACTAAAAGCTCCCCATATTTTGATGACTGTAGGAAATTATTTTTAACTTTTTGAGGTTTAATTTTATAATTTTTGCCATCCTCAAACCAAATTGCATTCGCATGTTTTCCTTAATGCCTACTTCAAGAATTTTATATAACTTTACTTTTTTAGAATTCTGTATCAAAGTTAACTTTCAAAAGGATAGAAAACGGATGATTTGTCAATATTTTGATTGTAATATTTTGAGCGATGACGAAAGTGATGACATTCAACTCTAACAAAAGATTCAATACCTTTTAGAAAGAGACGTTTCTAGAATTGATGAAGGCAGAAACGACTCAGAATATTGTAAGGATAAGATCGAAATAATTTTGTTTATAAAATATTTTACCGAAAAGTCAAAAAGAATTCGAGTATGCAGGTATGTACGGGTATCAAGTCATGCTGTTGAATTTTCCATATAACATTCGAAATCATAAGGACTAACGCCTTGGGCCTCTTAATCCTCATGATGACGTAATACCTATGTTTCAAGCTGTTACAGAGACACGGGGATTATGATCGAATTTAATCCCTGAATAAGATTTCACAGTGGACGAAAAATGACTGAAAACGTTGCACCTTTGTAACCTTACATACTTAATTTTTTGATTAAAAAGATAATTCACACACTGATAAAGATTGAGATCACAATCGATCATAAACTGATAAATGATCAAATTGATGAAGTATGGCTGGGCGAAGATATTATCTTTTTTAATGTAAATCCAGTTTTTAATTGTCTTTTGTAATTCTTCGACCAGTCGAAGGGTTACAACAAATTCTGGTCGAAGCATTTTGAGTTTTACCATACCGTCAATGAATTTTGTAGAAGGGATGGACCTCTGATAAGTTTTCGGTGACAAACATTTAGAAACGGAAAAAATATTAATAAATAAAGATTGCAAGTCCGCCCAGTCCCAAGTTCCACGTAATGATAATCCTTACACTTTGACGGATGAGTCACATCGGGAGCGCTATAATTCTCAAACTTTAATGAACCATATCGGGAGCGCTAATTCCAAAATATGAAGACTGTTTAACTATCTAACCAAACTTTAACATTTTGTCTAAAATACTATATTCATGTCTCAGTCATATATCAGAGACGTTCACAGACCTTTATAATGGTAATGGCACATATGTTTGAAATGTGTAGCACTTTGGAAAACTGGCCGATTTGATAGAATGTCATTTCATAGGAATGCCAACAAACCGTTTACGTCCCCTCTCTGACGCCACACCTGTCAAATAAAAGTAATGCTTGGCTTTTTCTTATAGTTTTCAATTTAGCTGACTCCAGGAGGATCGCGAATCATTTTCAACCTCCATGTGTAATTGTCACTCGACATGCCCGATAACCAGATAACTGGATTGACAGCAGCTCAGCAATCGATCTTGCTCTTCTTTTGCTCACATTCCACCCAATAAAGCCATTGTTTTCGGACGATAATTGTCTGAAATGCGAAGAAAAAAAACACGAATTGAATAACAGTAATCAGGTAATGAATTTGATAAAAAATTAGATGTGAACACGCGTAAGCAGAGGCGTAACTTAAGGGGGTAGGGTGTGATTCTATAGAAAGATTCGTCGGGCACCAACATGGTACTGAAGAGGTATAAATTATACCTTAATGTTTTTGTCACAGTTTGCAAAAAAACAAAATACTTCTGAAAATGCTTTTGAAAATACAATGGTTATTCTATGTTATTTTCACGGCTGTACGAGATAGGGATTGGTCCAAACACTACTCTTAATCGGGCAGAGATGAAGGGACGACGGATAATGTTTGAGTCTGAGGGCACATCATCTGGGGGGACTGTCGTAATTTAAAACTTTAAAAATGCAAGGTATTTTGGTCCAAAATTTGGTAAAATAGACTATTTATATACATTTAAAAGCCGATATTAAGATCTACAAAAATTGGTAAATTTAATATGTCATATTAAGTCTTGAATTCGAAAGGATTAAGATTTATAGATCATGATTAGATAAGCCAATTGTATTGGTCATGAATCGGAATATTTCATGTCTAAAGTAATGTGAAAAGCAAATAAGGGGCCCTTGGAATTTCTCAGGAGGCCATCATTTTCTTGGTGAGAATAAATGAAACTTGGTATATCAGTATAAATTAGACCAGGTTGCCCAAATTCACACCCAGTCTTTACCGCGTCAGTGGACAGGTCCCCAATTTATATTTTTTTGTCTTTCCAGAACCCAAATTAAAGGCGCTCCACGAGTGAAATTTGGGGTATTTTGCTTGATGTTTGTGGTTTTTTCTTCAATCTGCCAATATTGACAGATTGAATGACATTGGGGCACCTTGTAAACGTGACTAAAACAATGGAAGAGGGCATGTCAGTTTATGTCATGGCAAGTTTTGCCAGGGGCGTAGCCAGGAAAAAATGTCAGGGGGCCAAGTTAAACCAAACCGGGGATGATATGATAACGTCTTTTGTGAGCACTTAGACACAATTAAATGGAACATATTGGGATGGGGGTGCATGGTTTTATAAGCGGAAAGTAGAGAGAAAGGTCCTCCCTGAGAGTTTTTTCTAGATAGGGAAAATTAGGAAATTATTAACAAAAAATTGACAAATATTTTGGTAAAGTCATTGGAAATTTTAGTAAAATTTGGCAATATTTTCCAATAATTGATGAAAATTTACCGAAAATCGTAGAAAAATTGCACCTCAAATAAAGGCAATTTTCCAAAAATTGAAGAAGATGGCACGAGAATGAAAGCAATTTCTCCAAAATTGAAAGAGATATCCCAAACATTAAAGGAAATTTCCCAAAAATTGCACAAAACTTTCCTAAAATTGAAGAAAAATAGCTCCAAATTGAAAAAAATTCCCAAAATTGAAGAAAATTGATCATTAATCGAATAAAAATTGATGGAAGGATGGAAGGAAAACTGCCCAGAAATAAGGGAAATTTTCTAAACATTGAAGGAAATTTAACAAAAATGAAGATGAAGAAAATTTACCAAAAATATAAGAAACATTTCCCAAATAAAGGAAATTGTACGAAAATTACAAAAAAACTGTACGAGAATTAAGGAAATCGCCCAAAATTGAAAAACATTTCTTAAACAATAAAGGAAATTTACCAATAATTTTTCGTAAATCGAATTCCAGGCCAAGTTGTTGACAACAATCAAGAAAAAGACTTAGCTCCATTGATAGAGCACTCACTCTCTTTCCAGCCGCAAGATGGTGGGCTCGATCCTCGGTCGAGTTACACCGACAGACCAAACACTCTAGAAATGGGGCCTCATGCCCTCTCGCGTGCATGGTGCTAGGCATAAAAGGGTAATTTAGGCTTTTGCACAGGCCGTATTAGCTGCAGCTTTAAACCTCGACAGATTCCATTATAAGCGCTCTGAGTCAGGGGCGGATCCAGAGGGGGGGGCGGGAGGGGATGGGGCATGGCTCATCTAAGATTTTTTAATGATACTTTTTTAGTTCCACCCATTACACAGAGTGTAATGAGTGCAACTTATCAAATCGTACGTGAACTCCCATGTGTGCCTGTGCAATGGTTTGCTTTAA
>JAIGNY010001871.1:0-77500 GCA_020152595.1 Chiridota heheva
TTGAATTTGGTGGCGATGAGAAAGTTGAATTTGGTGGAGATGAGAATGTTGAATTTGGTGGCGGTGAGAAAGTTGAATTTGGTGGCGATGAGAAAGTTGAATTTGGTGGAGATGAGAAAAAAAAAGGAATGAATTTAATGGCGGTGGTATGTATCTGGAATAATTGATTGTTTAAATAGTTTTTAAGGTATGTGGACGTATAAAGATAACATTAGCTTGCTTTACAATCTATTCAAAGCTATGAAAATTGGTTAAAAAAGGACGTTTACAGCGTTTTTAATATGCATTTTTTTTTTATTAATTGTTGACAATGTCAAATATGTGCATTTCATGTAACCTCACCCCAGCTTTGTGTATTATATTGAAGCATGTTGTCAGAAGTGTAGCCAGCTTTTTGGATTGGGGGTCGTAAAAACTTTTGCTGGCGTAACAAAATTTCCAAAATTGTGTCAAAATGTTGGTCTAAACTGTTGGGAGACTAAATTTTACTGCAAAATTTGGTAAAATTGAATAATAACCCTACCCCTGCTCCATTCAATGTTGACCATTGTAATTTTGTGTTTTTTCCCACATTAGGTTAAGACAAAAGAAATCCAACATTGGATGGGGTGGGGTACTAACCTCGTTGTCGTGGTGCCGTTAAGCCCTCATCAAACAAATCAAACAAACTAAAATTAAAGAAAGAAAATAATAAAGAATTAGAACACTCAATACCTAGCTCCATGTGTGCTAACTATGTGCTAATTATGTTCCAAAAAGTAAACTTACATATGGCGATCGCTCTCTGCAAATATTTGGCCCAAAACTTTGGAATGACTTACCTCTTTCAATCAAATCTGCTCAATCTCTTAAACAATTCCACACCTTGCTTAAGACGCACTTATTTATTTGTGCTTTCAAGTCCTCTTCATAATTTTGTTGTTGTTTGTTTTCTTTATATTTCATGCTTATCTTATTTACACATTTGTATTTATTTTCTTTATATGCATATTTTGTAAGGCGCATTAGAATAAGTTATTTAGATAATGCGCCATATAAGCGTAATATAACTTAACTTAACTGTTCCAACAGTTTGTCCAAGATTGTAGCTTCTGTGGCCTTCATGTTTAGCTAATTCTTTCAGGAATTTTAATAGATGTTAATGTTTCATTCTTGATTTTCAAGCATTCTATCTAATGTTGCATCAATGTAATTGCTACTTCTTATGAATGTAATTCAATCAGACTTAATTTGATCATTTTACCAGATTCTGGTGTAGCTACATCACCAAAAATGAAGATACGTGTTGGTAAATATTTGTTGAAACATTCCTCATTTTAATTGTTGTGTTTTATTCAAAGATGTGTCCAAACTTAATGTTGTTGGATAATTTAATACTGAAGATATAGAAGAATTCACTGACATCAGTAATAATTGGACTAATGTTTGGGTACCCTATATATCCCACAAATTGGTTCCCCCAACCCCTCTGTAACAATTGCCACTGCATCCTCACAATCCAACACGTTCTCCTTGCTTGCCCCCTGTACAACCTTCCCAGAGCTTCCCTTGCTCCCCACAACTCAATTGCTGAGTTCTTCCAGAAAAATCCTCCAGATAAAATAATCTCCTTCCTTCAGCATGCATCCCTCTACAACCATATTTAATTCTCCTCTTCCACCCCCTCTCTACTTTGTTTTTGTTTTACCCATGCACCTCCTCTCTCGATCACAGCTTTCTGGCTTTTGTTCTTGAATTTCTCTTATTCTCCCCCTGGTCTCTTTCCTTACTACCTCTAAAATGATCTGACCTCTCAGGCACAATTTGACCTTCGTTGTCGTGGTGCCGTTAAGACCTCATCAATCAAACAAACAAACAAACAAACAAACAAATAGACACGAAAAAGTTCTGGAAATTTCCTAAGAAAGACAACTGCCAGCTGTCATTAATTATTCCTTTAACCTTCCATTTCCCCCTCCTTCCTTTTAAAGAAAGTGACACTTTATATAAAATGAAGACAATTGCCCCGGTGTGTAAACTTGTGGTGCCAACACACAGGCATGTGAAGAAAACACCTTCAGTACAGTTAAGTCATTGAATTACACTGGGTAGGTTTATGTGGTAACAATTTGCTGGGGGTGGGTAAGAAGGACAGCAGTGGAGAAACTGTGCCGCATATTGGAGAAACCATGTCAGCAATATAAGCCTAACATTTTGGTCATGTAAAATATTTGACCATGTGGGATGTGAATGAGCAAATCATTCTTGTGTCAAAATTGACTCCCCTATACCTACCTATGTATTGTCACCACTGATTTGTGAATACAATTATTATCTCTTCACCAACGAAGTTTGTCCATTTGTCCATCTGTTTGTCCATCTGTTCATCCACATCCATGTCTGTCCAACCTCATGCATTGTTCAGTTAATGGGGTACAACAGATCTCTACCCTTGAAGTTGATGGAATGTTTGAAGTTGATGGAATGTTTGAAGTTGATGGAATGTTTGAAGTTGATGGAATGTTTGAAGTTGATGGAATGTTGATGGAATGTTTGAAGTTGATGGAATGTTTGAAGTTGATGTTTGGAATGTTTGAAGTTTATGGAATGTTTGAAGTTTATGGAATGTTTGTTGATGGAATGTTTGAAATTTTGGAATGTTTGAAGTTTTTGAAGTTGATGGAATGTTTTTGGAATGTTTGAAGTTTATACAATTGGAATGTTTGAAGTTTTACAATTATTGAAGCTTTATCTGATGCTGAAGTTCTGTTTAATGTGTGAAATTTTAGATGTTGGTTGTAAGTTTGATATGATTGTTTGAAGTTTTATGTGATGTTTGAAGTTTTATGTGATGTTTGACACTCTATATGATAATGATTTTCTATATGATGTTGGATTTTTGTATGATGTTTGAATTTTTACTTGTTTGAAGTTTAATATGGTGCTTGGAAGTTTGCAATGCAATCAATTAGAATATTGTGGCTTTTTAAATGTCTTTTAGTACAGTAGTTACGGATCCATGGTTGCCGTAACCTTGTAGGCTATATCATTAAGAAAGGTGGATTTCAAATAAGCAGTAAAGAAGATAAAGCTCCAACGAGATTTTCACTGGTTTCCTGCAACCGCCAAAAGACGGAAAACATTTCTTCATCAAAAATGGAATGTTCTCTCTTGTTATTGTTTGTTTGTGATCTTCATTTATTGAAAAGCAGAAGAACTGAGAGAATTAAGTTTAGATTTGTTACTTATAAACTATGAAAGGTAAATTCTAAAGGAATTTGACATTGCAAAATTCACTGCATGTATAGTATTTTAATTGGAAATAAAAAATCCTTCCATTTTTGTCACTCCAGTTGCCCATTCATCCTGTAGTTTTCTGAAACCAGCATCTGCTAGTGTACCGGAGCCAGCATCTGCTAGTGTACCGGAGCCAGCATCTGCTAGTGTACCGGAGCCAGCATCTGCTAGTGCACCGGAGCCAGCATCTGCTAGTGTACCGGAGGCCAGCATCTGCTAGTGTATCGGAGCCAGCATCTGCTAGTGTACCGGAGCCAGCATCTGCTAGTGTACTGGAGCCAGCATCTGCTAGTGTACCGGAGCCAGCATCGGTGCCTGCATCTGCTAGTGTATTTGAGCCAGCATCTGCTAGAGAGAAATTTGGATTTGATTAAACGGTAAAATTGCTTTCAATGCAATTTTTTTAATTTCACCTGGATTTATTTTTATATTCAGCTCATTACCACAATAAGGGTCTTTGGGGCTCAGCATTTGGGGTCCTTTGTTTCACATCAACAGCTAGATTATGAATACTATTTTCATCATGTTTGCACATTATATTGATAATTAGTAAGAGCTATATACAGTTTGTCAACATTGTATAATGCATGCAGGTGCAAGACCACAAATCTTTTGGCCCCATGTTTGACATCATCATTATTTCACATTTGTATTATTGTTACTGTATATCGATTGTGTTTTGTTGAAGTGTTTTTGTATCATTTATATTTCTTGTAACTGTGCTGTTATTATGAGCCAAGAGACAGAAATGGCTATTACAATCTGTTTTTTAATGAGAATCTGACAGGGGAGCTAGTGTCCTTGACCCACTGAATATTTCACTATGTTCAGTGCCTACCATAATTGCTTTTTATAATGCTAGTGTCCCTTGACCCACTGAATATTTCACTATGTTCAGTGCTTACCATTATTGCTCTTTATAATGCTAGTGTCCCTTGACCCACTGAATATTTCACTATGTTCAGTGCCTACCATTATTGCTCTTTATAATGCTAGTGTCCCTTGACCCACTGAATATTTCACTATGTTCAGTGCCTACCATAATTGCTTTTTATAATGCTAGTGTCCCTTGACCCACTGAATATTTCACTATGTTCAGTGCCTATCATTATTGCTCTTTATAATGCTAGTGTCCCTTGACTCACTGAATATTTCACTATGTTCAGTGCCTACCTTTATTACTCTTTGTAATGCTAGTGTCCCTTGACCCACTGAATATTTCACTATGTTCAGTGCCTACCATTGTTGCTCTTTATAATGCTAGTGTCCCTTGACCCACTGAATATTTCACTATGTTCAGTGTTTACCATTATTGCTCTTTATAATGCTAGTGTCCCTTGACCCACTGAATATTTCACTATGTTCAGTGTTTACCAGTATTGCTCTTTATAATGCTAGTGTCCCTTGACCCGTTGAATATTTCACTATGTTCAGTGCCTACCATTATTGCTCTTTATAATGCTAGTGTTCCTTGACCCAATGAATATTTCACTATGTTCAGTGCCTACCATAATTGCTCTTTGTAATTACTGGTTAAACATCTGTCTTAGAAATTAATGGGCAATTTAAATGCAGCTTTTGTTGACCTTTGTGCTCCCTTCCCATGGCAATGTTTACTTTTAAAGGTTACAATATTTGACAGTGTTGTTTTTTTAATTACTTTTGTTTTACTCTTGGGTTATGATTTTTCTCGATGTGTTCATAAGTGTTGGAAACATTGTATTTTACATATGAAATGAATGTAGAAAATCCTGGAAAATGCTGGAAACAAAACTTAAATACCATTTAGTTTCAAGGGTGTATCATACTATTTGTTTAACTCAAAATGTGTGTGCAAAAATGTAAAAAATTGAACCAGAATACAGAAAAATTGTTGCAGAAATGGGTTTCCATCTGTTTTTACTGGTGGGGTAGTTTTGATCTATCATAATCTATCGGCATAAACCTGATTATGCATTTGTCTTTCATTTATCGAAGACCTAGCACAAGAAGAAAACAAGGTTATGCAACAACAACAGATGGCCAGAATACCTATAGGTAAGGGTCATGTAGCCGGGTCATCTCGTTCTTTCGCCTTACCTCCCCCTCTTGGGAGTGTACCTCCCCCTCTTGGGAGTGTACCACCACCACCACCACCACAGCCTCCTCTCCCTCCTGTGAGTGCACCACCATCCCCTTTCCGCCCTGCTCATGCTAGGGGTGCACATCCACCTTCTCCCCTCCTCCTGGGAAACCACCACCACTTACATGTACCCTTGATGGGAGTCGACCACCACCTCCTATAAATATTGGGGGTGCACCACCTCCCACCCTTTATGGGAGTCCACCACTATCACCAATATACCTTCAATCCTTTCTTTTTTCAAGACCTGTGGATGAACTTAAATATATGTTAAAAAGGAATTATGTAGGAAACATCAAAAAGAGCAGTCAAGAAAAGACTGCAGGCCACCAACCTGAAATATTAGAAAGCTTTGGAAGGAGTGAGCAGCCAGTACATGGAGAACAGACACAAAACAAGAGTAAGTTTTCACAATTCCTCAACTGTATAGACAATATGTATTATACAGAGGTGAATGCGAGGGGATGAGGGGGGGGGGGAGGAGAAGGGGAGAGGGGAAGGGCAGGATTGATTATTGTTTAAGAGCACCATCAACATTTTTTCATGTCTGTGTTCGTTTTTTAGCTTTTGATAATGTGCTGTAATGGTTTAACCCTTACTCTACCTACCATTATCGCTGTTTTGGGTGCCCCATATAGCTCCACCTCCCAGGGGCATTTATAAAAAGTGCGGTAGAGTAAGGATTAATCAACCCGCGACAAATGTGTTAACCCGAAAATATATGCAGCATGATCCCGGTGGGCGGCCTATAGCGGGTCACTGAAGTGGAACGGACCCGACTCTGCTGCTTGGAAGACAGAGGACCCTTCAATAATCAGCCCTTGGTTAATCCTTACTCTACCACACGGCGATATTATTGCCGTTTTGGGTGCCCCATCTTTGGTTTCGTCTCCCGAGCACATTTTCAAAAAAGTGCTGGTAGAGTTAGGGTTAAGTAATCTGGGATATTCAAATCATAATTTTGAAAATTTGTTGTCTGTGACTCTTACATCTAATATCAACATGTGCAAAAAACTGAGAAATTAGTTTTGTTCAATCAAACTTTGAAGAATTCATGAATTTACTGACGAAAACAATATGTCACTCAATGTCGACTTGCTTGATTATATTTTCAAGAAGGAGTTCATTACTGCTTTCTTTTCCATAGATATACAGCACTATTCATCATTGTTATTAAAGTTTGGCAAATATAGTTTTTGAATTATTAGAAACAAAATGATTTGTTATTCAGATTTTAAAATATATGGAGTCTTAGAGGATAAGTCGAGTGGCGAAGCATGCTCAGTGTATATGAAAGAGGACTTTGTTAGAAACAAAATGGTGGAGAAACTATTTCTGTATCTAATCCTGTTTAGGAAATATTTAAGTTAAAACTTTCATTTCTTTAGAATTGACTGATATAAAAATAGCTTTGAAATGGCATCATTGCATTCTTAATATATTTAATTGTATGTTTTCCTGTGTTTTCGTGACTTGTAAACCATTGGATATATCAGGAAAGTACTCATATTACATGTAAGTAACTATGATTTGCCTCTTGAAGAAATTTTGAAAATAAAAATTAAATTAGGACAAAAAGTTACATTAGCAATTGATGATAAAGTGAAGATGAGGGGGCTAACCTCCAAGAGTATACAGTTTTTACACCAGGCATTCCCACGGAAAAGAGATAAAAGTTTTGTCTCATTTATGTAGAAACGACTGAAATCAGACTAGTTGTTGTGTCACTTCTTCCATTATTCATAGTCTTTTATGATTTTTCCTGATAATTTGTACCTGAAAAATCAGTGGATATGTTGGAAAATTGTAAAATTGAATTGTTGTAAAAGTTAATTGTAATTTACCACCTGAAGAAATTTTGAAAGTTAAAGTAGTAAAAAGGGTTGAATGATTTCATGTAACTTGCAATAAAAATTGTTAGAAAAGTGAGAATGTGTGTACTATTCTTCTACGAAGACTTTCCACACCAATCATATCTATGCAAATGAGATATTTTTTAAAGTATTATTTTATCTTATTCTTAGGACACTTTCATAATTTTCTTGTCACCCCCAGTGCCCCTACCCATCCTTTATATCTTAACTTTTCCCTCCCCCACCCCCATTCACTGTTGACCATTGTAAATGGCTTTTTTTTTCTTCAAATAAGGTTAAAACCCAAAAAAAGATTCAACATTGGATGGGGGCAAGGGGTGGTGGGTTAAAAATTGAGGAAGAAAATAATCACCCTAAATATTTAGCTCTTTGCCATGCTGAAATCTTATCTAAGATTGTAGTTTGTCTCTTTTGTATCTCTTTTGAAGTCTTCTTTCATGTAAGATGAGCTTGATTGACCACAGAACTAGTAGAGTCCATCAAGCAAAGAATTGGAATATTTCACATACATTTAAATGAAATTCCCTCCACAGAGATGACCTTTGAGCCTCTGACCTTTGATCTGTCGTTTGAACCATACAAAGTACCATGCCTGAGGGATTTGAGCACTGATCTTCTGTGGAATGATGACAGCATCTCAAAAATCATTCAACTACAGAAACGTGAGGTAATGAACTTACTGGTCAGATTAAAGGATCTATCTTATCAATTTGTTCAAAGTATCTATATTATCAGTCTGATTGAAGTATTTATATCATCAGTCTGATCGAAGTATCTATATTATCAGTCTGATCAAAGTATCTCTATTATCAGTCTGATCGAAGGATCTATATTATCAGTCTGATCGAAGGATCTATATTATCAGTCTGATCAAAGGATTTATATTATCAGTCTGATCAAAATATCTATATTATCACTCTGATCGAAGGAACTCTATTATCAGTCTGATCGAAGGATCTATATTATCAGTCTGATCGAAGGATCTATATTATCAGTCTAATCGAAGGATCTATATTATCAGTTTGATTAAAGTATCTATATTATCAGTCTGTTCGAAGGATCTATATTATCAGTCTGATTGAAGGATCTATATTATCAGTCTGATTGAAGGATCTATATTATCAATCTGATTGAAGGATTTATATTATCAGTCTGATTGAAGGATCTATATTATCAATCTGATCGAAGGATTTATATTTTCAGTCTGATCGAAGTATCTATATTATCAGTCTAATCGAAAGGATCTCTATTATCAGTCTGATCGAAGGATCTATATTATCAGTCTGATCGAAGGATCTATATTATCAGTCTGATCAAAGGATCTATATTATCAGTCTGATCAAAATATCTATATTATCAGTCTGATCGAAGGATCTATATTATCAGTCTGATCGAAGGATCTATATTATCAGTCTAATCGAAGGATCTATATTATCAGTCTAATCGAAGGATCTATATTATCAGTCTGATTAAAGTATCTATATTATCAGTCTGTTCGAAGGATCTATATTATCAGTCTGATTGAAGGATCTATATTATCAGTCTGATTGAAGGATCTATATTATCAATCTGATCGAAGGATTTATATTATCAGTCTGATCGAAGGATCTATATTATCAGTCTGATCGAAGGATCTATATTATCAGTCTGATCAAAGGATCTATATTATCAGTCTGATCGAAGGATCTATATTATCAGTCTGATCGAAGGAAATATATTGTCAGTCTGATCGAAGGATCTCTATTATCAGTCTGATTGAAGGAAATATATTGTCAGTCTGATCGAAGGATCTATATTATCAGTCTGATCGAAGGATCTATATTATCAGTCTGATCGAAGGATTTACATTATCAGTCTGATCAAAGGATCTATATTATCAGTCTGATCGAAGGATCTATATTATCAGTCTGATCGAAGGATCTATATTATCAGTCTGATAAAAGGATCTATATTATCAGTAAACTAGGACAAAAAGTTCAAAGTTAAATCCATCAGAGCCATGCTTATCCCCAGTTTCCATGGCGAAAGCATATGAAAGCACACGTCTACCATGGATGGGATCCCAGTCCATTGCAGGACAACTAGCCAGCAATGATATTACTCATTTTACAGCTTAGCGCATTGAAGAAAGTAAAGTGTCTTGCTGAATTACACAATGCAGCACCTGTGCACTTTTAAGTTTAAATTTTGATTAAAGTTACTCTTAATTCTATTGCAAATAACAAAGCAAATCAATAATTTCTTTACCAAAGTATAGCCACTTGAATGTTTAGGTGTTCACGAAGCGTGACAGGATTTTGGACCATTAATTAGGTAAAGTATTTGGAACAGAGGGCATGCAGCCCAGTCTCGCAATTAAACACTTAACTCAAATTGCATTGGATTTTTTAGAGATTTTATTGGTTCGCATGCGAAGCATAATGCGAACCTATGTAATGGCTATTACACCCGTCAGGCTGTTCGTCCGGCTGTCCATCCGGCTGTTCGTCCGTCAGTCCGTGCAGCGGTCTGTCTGTCCGTCCGGCTGTCTGTCCGGCTGTCCATCCAGCTGTCTGTCCGTCCTGCCGTCCGTCCGGTGGTCTGTCTGTCCGGTGGTCTGTCCGTCCGGTGGTCTGTCCGTCCGGCCATTCGTCCGGCTGTCCAACCGGCCATCCGACTGTCCATCTGGCTGGCCGTCCAGGCGGCTGGCCATCCCCAGTTTTTTCCTGAGATTTCCTCAGAAATGTTAGTTTTTAAGAGTTCTTTAGAAAATAATAAAGTTTCTTCAGAGTTCCTCAGAAAAAGTTAAAAGTTTCTTCAGATATCCTTATGGAAGGTTAGAATTTCCTGGCAAAATCTTAAAGTTTTTCAGAGACACTTAAGACAGATTGTAGACTAGTTTACCTTTTGATATTTCCTTAGAAGTTAACTGTCAAATGACATAATTTTCCAATATTCTTTAGAGATCCTCAAGCATCTCTCTTGTAGCATTTGAAATTTAAAATCCTTAAAACTCTTCCAAATATTTGGGCACCAACAGTTGTATCAGGCATGATTATTAAACTCCACCTTCATTATTGTGGTCATTTGCATAAAGTTGCTACAGTATATGAACTGACCAAACTTTGTAGGTGTATTTATTAATGGCTCATCTGTTTGAAAGTACAACATTTAAGAAATCATTGGAGTTTGATCTTGAAATGTCAATGTTAAAATCCCCCATTGTGTAACAGTGAGTCTCCTGAGAAACTTTGCAATAGTAGATCATTTAAACATACATTGAAATCATTGACAGAACTTTCAGGTGGTCTGTAAGCCACTGCAATAACTATTTTCTTATTGGTATTTGGTATATTTACCTCTAAACAGATACATTCAATAACATCATTAAAATTTGAGTGGTCATTCTATCATATATATATATATTTACTTCAAGTTATACCTTACCTTTCATGCTATAATTATGCAATCTGGTCACATGACCTGATTCTAACGCACTTCTAACCGACCCTAAAAAACGCAGTAACCAGCCAAGCCCTGACCTCCATAATACCTCTGTACCACCACTTCACTCTTTTTCAGCGCGTTGTTTGCACTAACACCACTGAAACTGGTCATTTTTATTTTAATTAATTTAACCTTTTTCTAACTCTTTTCTTCGTTGCAGCTTCCACCTGGAGGGTTTTTACGCTGCCTTTTCTCATCCGGCTTGCCTTTTCAAGTCTTTCGAGGTAAGGACGAGGTAGCCATGGGTCCGAGATTTCTTCGGCCGACCTACACGACTTTACCCATGTAGCTACACTTAGGATAGCGGGTTTTTGTCTCCATTCGTACAAAGCGAGTGGCTAGTTCGAGAGCGTCCTACTCTCGTGGCAGGTGTTTTAGGTCCTAGAGCACCAGGTGTGCCTGTCTAGGGGACCTCTTGCCCCGAGGTTTAGGTGTTTCCACCCTTGGCCCCGCCCTACCACGAGGAGCTCCTAGCGTTATACTATGCATATGTATTAACACGTTAGGATATCTCAGTACAAGTTCTCGTATGCATTAGGCCAATTTCTTTTTCCGATTTTGGCGCATGCGCATTGGGTCGACGTCTCCGTCGGGTGTTCGGAGAGCCGGCTCCTAGCTTCTCCAAGGAGCTACAGTTGTTACAAGAGAGCTTATTTTTGTATTAACGTTACCAGCGTATGAATATTTTCATTTTTCTTGACGATACTGTGTACGAGAGGGACGTGACAACTGCTCCTATTCTCCTAAACTATTTTCGCTCCAATTTCTCTCCAATTTGCACCTTTTTGTTTTATAACTTCATTTTCGGATTTTCTTTTCGGTGGATGGGCTTTTATCCTCGGTGAGATCGTTTCTTTTCTTTTTTTCTATTATATTTTCCCTCGTTCTGTCCCGACTTTTCACGCCCTTCGTTACTAATACAGCGGTCCCCATATAGTGGTTCCGCGATTTTTTTCTAGCTGCCTCGGTCTCTCGGCCCTTGGTTTTTTCTTTCATAATGACAAAGCGCCTATGCAGTGACCTTGACCTTGACCCCCTCCCCTCCCCGTGACCCACCTGCTACCATCATTGACCATTCTGCAACCCCAATCCCAAAAATCCTTATAATCCATGCCACCAACAAGCAGGAAAGCTTTAAAAAAGTTTCTCCTTTCCTCATCCATAAAGCCCTCTTTGGCCTTGTCGGTACCCTCCCAAAGTCTCTACCCTTAGATCCAGTGATCTCCTGGTGCACTGCACCAGGGACACACAAACCACCACCCTCCTTTCCACCAAAACCCTATCCAACTCTGGTATCGACATCACAGTCACCCCCATCGTTCCCTAAACTCCAGCAAAGGCGTCATGCGCACCGCGATCTTGCGTACATGACCGATGACGACCTCCAAGAAGAACTAGCTAACCAACATGTAACCAAGCCCGTCGTCTCGTTCTAAAGAGAGACGGAGCCAAACTCCCACCAACACCATATTTCTCACTTTCGCAACTCCAACTCTCCCCTCCCACATCATTGCCGGCTACCTGAGAATCCAGGTCGCCCCTTATATTCCTAACCCTTTACGTTGCTACAATTGTCAGAGGTATGGCCACGGGAAAACTCCTGCCACAGCCAAGCGCGCTGTGGTAACTCATGAGCCCCGGACCATGACAACACCTCCTGCACCAACCCCACTCTGCACAAATTGTGACGGTAAACACCCAGCAAACCATCCCTCCTTCTCGAAAGACTGTCCCACCTGGCTTCAGGAAAAACAAATAACTAAACTTAAAACCCTTAACCCCAACATAACCTACCCTGAAGCCAGGAAACAATTCCTCGCTTCCCTTAACTCCAAGCCTTCCTACTCAAACATAGTCTCCTCTAACTCTAATTCCCCCCCCCCAAACACAACTAACACAACAAAACTAACTCCCATGCCCAAACCGACCTCACCTGGCTCTTCTTACCTAGTCCTAAGCCCATCACCATTTCCAACAACCCAATCACACCCAATACCCACACCACCTCCACCACCACTTCTCTCCTCAACCCCTTCCTACTCTAAAGCCCCTACCGCCCCTACACCAACTCCACTAATACCTTCATACATCAAGCTAAAACCAGCCAAGCAAACAACCAACAAACCAACAAATCAACCAGCAAACAACCAACCAAAAAACAACCAATCAACAAACAACCTATCAACAAACAACAATCAACAAACAACCCACCTCCCAAACCCACACTGAAGAGAGTATGGATTGTTCGACACGAACACACCGATCATACTTCTCGCCCAATTTTCAAAAACAATCGCTCCCAAAGAAACAAATCCAAAGAAAAACAAGCGAACTCAGACCCAGCAGATCTTCCTCCAGATAACCCCCGCCTCCTTTATGGCATACACCACAATCTATTACAATAACACCCACAACATCATACAATGGAACATTAGGAGCCTTAAGGCCAATTCTGAAGAAATCGACCTTCTGGCCTCCACCTTCAACCCGGTCGTCTTCTGCCTACAAGAAACTTTCTTGAAAACCACCGACCATTACTCCCTTAACAACTTTGCTTGCTATCACAAACATCAAGTGGATGCTGACAGGGCCTGTGGTGGCGTCTCCATTCTCGTTAGACACGATATCCCACACAGCCCTGTTAGTGTGTGCACACCGACCTTCAGGCCATCTGTATTTCTATCTCCCTCCACAAAACTTTCACTCTCTGCAATATCTATCTCCTCCCAACACCAACATTCAACCAACCAGCCTTAACAACCTCATCTCTCAGCTTCCCACCCCTTCATCCTTCTTGGTGACTTCAACGCTCACAACCCTCTGTGGGGCTCTAATACCACCACCCCTAGAGGCAAGTTCATCAAAACGCTCTCCGTCAGCACAGCCTGTCCTTACTGAACACTAACTCCCCGACCTACCTTCATCCTGCCACAGGCTCTCTCACCTGTATTGACCTGTCTATCTGTTCCCCTAACCTCCTCCTTGACTTTAGTTGGAGAGTCACTGCTGACCTCTGTGGTAGTGATCATTACCCTCTTCTTATACACTCCAATCTTCAAATCCCCACTGAGCACACCCCCAACTGGAACCTCGACAAGGCTGACTGGTCCCTTTTTGAAACCCTCTGTGACTCACACCTCTCCCCATCTTCTCGAGGATGAGGATCCCATGTCTAACTTCAGTAATATCCCTATCAACATCGCCACCTGCTCAATTCCCAAAACCTCCAAACCCCAAATCATCCCCCCCAACCCCTGGTTCTCAGATGACTGCAAAACCGCCATCAAGAACAGGAAAAGAGCCCTCAGGAACTTTAAAACTAACCCGACCACCCATAACCTTAACCTCTTTCGCATCAGCCGTGCAAGGCCAGACGCACTATCAAGGACAGTAAAACCAACACTTGGAACAACTTTATCTCTTCTCTCACCACCAACACCCCACTAAGAAGATTTGGAGAATGGTTAACAGCTTCCACGGCAGAGTAGGCAAATCTTCCATCTCCCATCTCTCTTGAAATGGAGACCTTCTCACCATAAAAAAAGACATCGTTGACCACCTCGCCGCCTCTTTCAGCAACATCTCGGCCTCGACCAACTACTCCAATGCTTTCAAAATCAAAAAAGCTTGCGATGAAGCCCGGAGAATCACTTTTCCCTCTGACAACTCCGAAAGCTACAACACCCCTCTCACCCTTTCTGAATTAAACCAAGCCATCAGCGATGCTGGCTGCACCTCCAAGGGCCCAGATAACATCCCCTATCAGTTTCTGAAACACCTCCCCATCAAAGCCACCACTACCCTACTCACCATCTTCAACCACATTTGGTCCTCACACTCCTTTCCCCCTATCTGGAGGACAGCTATTGTCATCCCCGTCCTTAAACCAGGGAAGGATAGCACCGACCCCACCAGCTACCGACCCATCGCCCTTACTTGCTGTCTCTGTAAAATTATGGAAAAGATCATTAATCAGAGACTAAACTGGTTCCTCGAGACCAACAGAATCCTCTCTCCTCACCAAAGCGGCTTCAAAACGCCGCAATACCTAGACCAGTTAATTACGCTCGACACCGCTATCCGGGAATCCTTTGCAAAAAGGAACACCTCATTGCCATATTTTTTGACCTCGAGAAAGCTTTCGACACTACTTGGAAATACGGCATTACCGGAAACTTTACACCATTGGCCTCAGAGGCCACCTCCCCATCTTTATTCAAAACTTCCTCTCACCCAGGCAGTTCCAAGTTCGTATTGGCCACACCCTCTCCAAGCCGTACCCCCAAGAAGAGGGCGTCCCCCAAGGCAGCATCCTCTCCCCACTCTCTTCAACCTGAGCATTAATGACATCGGGAATGACCTTGGCCCCAGCATCAAACGTGCCCTCACGTGGATGACTTCACCATCTTCTACTCCTCCCCTAGCTTTCCTATTGTTGAAAATAGGCTTCAAACCAGCCTCAATCAGCTGCAAGTCTGGAGCAACAATAACGGTTTTAGATTCTCCAAAGACAAGACAGTCTGCATGCACTTTTGTCATTTCAACAACCTCCACCCCAACCCGAACTTTGTGCTCAATGGGAATCGCATCCCTAAAGTTGAAAACACAATGTTCCTTGGTCTAACTCTAGACCCCAAGCTCACCTACAAGCCACACATCACCAACCTGAAACTAAAATGCAATAGCTCCCTCAACCTCCTCCGACTGCTCTCCAACACTACTTGGGGAGCGAACCGCTATGCTCTCCTCAAAATTTTCAGGCTCACCATTCGTGCCAAGCTTGACTATGGCAATATTGTTTACTGTGTCGCTCACAACTCATACCTCAACCACATTAACACCATCCAAAATGAAGCCCTCAGGCTTTGTCTAGGAGCCTACAGGACCTCCCCAATCACTAGCCTTCATGTTGAAGCCAACGAACCCCCCTTCCTACTTAGATGTAAAAAGCTTAGCCTCTCCTATGCTTTTAGAGTCCTCACCAACACCCAGAACCCTGTTTACAACCTCATTAGGTACCCCAATTTCTCCTCCCTCTTTGATAGGACTAAAACCCTATCGCCCCCCTTCAGCTTACGCATTAAATCAGACCTCTTTCAACTTGGCATCAACCCCGCCACTCTCGGCACCTATTCCTGGCCCACTTTTCCGCCTTGGGCAACCCCCCTTCCTTCTGTCCACCTAGACCTCTCCACTTATAACAAAACTCAAACTCACCCTAATCTCTTCATCAATCTCCACAACCAAATCAAAGACCAACTCTCAAATTACACCTCCATCTATACTGATGGCTCCAAGGAAGGCAACAAGACAGCTGCTGCTGCCATCATCCAAGACATCACCCTCAGTAGCAGACTTCCTGACCACTCATCCATCTTTTCAGCCGAGGCTAAGGCCATTCTCCTCGCCCTCAACTTTATTGAGTACTCTCCTCTTAGTCACTTTGCCATTTTCTCTGACTCAAAGGCTGTTCTTACTTCATTACTCAATCTTAAATGGGATAACCTCACCTGCCACCTCCTCCTCCGAAACTCTTTTCTCCCACCCTCTGCAGGAAAAGTGTTCTTTTCTTCTGGATACCCAGCCATGTTGGCATCCCTGGCAATGACAGGGCTGATACAGCCGCTAAGCTTGCCCCTTAACCTCCTCCCTTCCCCTTTTCCCAAAACCCTCTCTGACATCAAACCGCTTATTGCTTCTCTTGTTCGTGACCGCTGGCAAACCTTATGGAACTTCCAAATTGATAACAAACTCCATGTTATCCAGCCCACAATCCCGATCAAATCCACCATCAACAACCTTTCTCAGATCGACAACGTTCATATTACCCGTCTTAGAATTGGTCACACCCACCTCACTCACTCCCACCTCCTTATTGGTTCCCTCCAACCCCTCTGTAACAATTACCACTGCATCCTTACAATCCAACACGTTCTCCTTGCTTGCCCCCTGTACAACCTTCCCAGAGCTTCTCTCGCTCCCCACAACTCAATTGCTGAGTTCTTCCAAAAAAATTCCAGATAAAATAGTCTCCTTCCTTCAGCATGCATCCCTCTACAACCATATTTAATCCTCCTCTTCCACCCCCTCTCTACTCTGTTTTTAGTTTTACCCATGCACCTCCTCTCTCGATCACAGCTTTCTGGCTTTTGTTCTTGAATTTCTCTCATTCTTCCCCTGGTCTCTTTCCTTACTACCTCTAAAATGATCTGACCTCTCAGGCACAATTTGACCTTCGTTGTCGTGGTGCCGTTAAGACCTCATCAAACATTTTTCTTACATAAATTAAAGACAAAGTTTTTAATTTTCAAGCTTGTTTTTTGAGGCTTGGGAGAGACCGGAGGGGGTCTCTCCGATGTACTGTTTAAAGGATATCTAATCTCTTCTTTTTATCTTTACAGACAGTGGTTTGTGTTTTCCACGCTACCCCGGCGCTTGTAAAGTCTTTACGTTGGATGCGTTTTCTCGGGTTTATAAAAATTTTCAGATAGGATTTTTTTTCTGTTAACATTTTTTTGATGTACTGTTTTGCTATGCCTTGTCTCTCTTTTAACGTGATCTTAGAATCATAGGTACTTCCCCCAGTAGGGGCGCTATTGCTGTATTTGTTGTTTGTACGCATTGATATATGTTCTTCTCTTTTCAGAAATCATGTTGAGAATGATTAACTCAGTGGCGTTGCGCCTTAGGTGACGTTCCAAGTGAACGCCACCTAGAGTTAAAAGAGTTCAGAGAGAGAAGATAAGATCTAAGTCCTCTTCGTGGCGCTGCGCCACCTAGAGTTGAATAGCTAAGAGAGGGAGAGAGAGATAAGATAACCTCTTAAGGGGCGTTGCGCCGCCTAAAGTTGAAAGGTTAAGAGAGAGAGAGAGACAAGTTATCCTCTTCGTGGCGCTGCGCCACCTAGAGTTGAAAAGGTAAGAGAGATAAGCTCTGATTAACTCAGTGGCGTTGCGCCTTAGGTTGGGTTCCAAGTGAACGCCACCTAGAGTTAAGTCAGTTCAGAGAGAGAGAAGATAACCTCTGAGGGGCGCTGCGCCCCTAAGTTGTAAAGAGAAAAATTAAGATCCATACGGTTCCGCGGCCCGTTGTTACGGGGCGGACGGTTCCATACGCTTCCGCGGCCCGTTGTTACGGGGTGGACGGTTCCTTTGGACAGTTCCATACGGTTCCGCGGCCCATTGTTACGGGGCGGACGGTTCTATTGGACGGTTCCATACGGTTCCGCGGCCCGTGTTTACGGGGCGGACGGTTCCATTGGACGGTTCCATGATCCATACGGTTCCGCGGCCCGTGTTTACGGGGCGGGTGGTTCCATTGGACGGTTCCGTGATCCATACGGTTCCGCGGCCCATGTTTACGGGGCGGACAGTTCCATTGGACGGTTCCATACGGTTCCATGGCCCGTGTTTACGGGTCCGTATATAACAGGATAACGTACACCGTACGGCTAGTCCGGTTATACGCCCACTAGCTACCAAGCTACTTGGTCAGGTGACAGGTGACATTCTTGGCAAGAAGTACAGCATTGGTCCCGTAGCCATTAGCTACGCAGTTCCAAGGCTCGTGTGAACGCAATTAAGATTGTCTACGTTGAACGTTACAGTTCCGTATTTATTTTCACCAGTATCGTAGACATGGAGGACAGGTCCCCGAGTGTCGGTGTTTTACACACCCAGGATGTCCCGCGATGCGTAGCATGCAAACGCTTCTTTAAATTAAGCTCAGGTGACATCCATCTCACATGATACGCGTGTAGATTATGCTGCGAGTCAAATCCTTGTACTCTTTGCAGCGATTGGGACCTAGCGGCATGGTCGGAGCACAGACTCCACCGCGACCGGTATTTTCAAAAGCGGCGGAGAAAGTGGAGAAGCGACGGTCTGATAGGCCCTCTTCGTCTTCCCTCCCGCCGCCACCGCCACCCAGGCCCAAAGCGCACCCACCTCCCGCCAGGAAGGCGGGGCCGCTGCCCACTTTCAGCGGAGCGCCTCTTGAAAGGTTAATCTGGAAGTATAGCATTGAGACAGCTATTTTTCTTCTTGGTTCCATAGCCAAAGACTACGGCAGTTCCACGGTTCCATACAGTTCCACGACCCATGTTTACGGGTCCGTACGGTTCCACGGTCCATGTTTTACGGGTCCGTATGGTTCCATTGGACGGTTCCGCGGCCCGTGTTTACGGGTCCGTACGGTTCCATACGATTCCACGGTCCGCGTTTACGGGTCCTTTCGGTTCCATTGGACGGCTCCAGTGAGCGAACTTGTTTTTAACGGGATAACGTACACTGTACGGTTAACCCGGTTATACGTCCACTAGCTACTACGTTACGTGGTCAGGTGACAGATAACTTTCTTTACAAGAAGTATAGCATCATGACAGCTATTTTCTTCTTGGTCCCGACTCGTGCGAACGCAATTAAGATTGTCTGCGTTGAACATTACACTTCCGTAATTATTTTCACCAGTATCATGGACATGGAGGACAGGTCTCCGAGTGTCGATGCTCTACACACCCATGATGTCCCGGCGTAGCGTGCTAACGCTTCTTTGATTTACGCTCCGGTCACATCCATCTCACGCGTTACGCGTGCAGATGATGCTGCGAATCCATTCTTTGTACTCTTTGCAGCAATTGGGTTCAAGCGGCGTGGCCGGAGCACAGACTCCACCGCGACCGGTATTTTCAAGGTGCGACCGAGAGAGTGCGGCTCCGGTGTTCAGATGCGTACGGCTCCGTAGTTTTGTAACGGGATATCGTACACTGTACAATTTACCCGGATATGCACCCACTAGCTACGAAGCTATGTGGTCAGGTGACAAGTGATAATCTTCACAAGAAGTATAGCACCATGAGAGCTATTCTCTTCATGGTTCCGTAGCCATTAACTACGCAGTTCCACAATCATGTGAACACTAATAATATGATTATCCGCGTTGAACGTTACAGTTCCGCAACTACTTTCACCAGTATCATAGGCACGGAGGACGGGCCTCTGAGCGTCGGTACGTTACGCACCTAAGAGGTCCCGCTATGCATAGCGTGCAAACGCTTCTCTAGATCGTACGGGCCTGTACGACTTCAGAGTTTTTACAACGGGATAACGTACACTGTACGATGAACCCCGAAATTGAGTCCGCTAGCTAGGAAGCTACTTGGTCAGGTGATAGGTGGCATACTTCACGAGAAGTATAGCATCACGAGAGCTATTTTCTTCCCATCTCTGTAGCCATTAGCTACGCTGTTCCACGGCCGTGTGAACTGCCTCTGTAGGATTTTCCGCGTTGAACGTTACAGTTCCACGATGTTTTGCACCTATATCATCGACACAAAGGGCAGGTCCCTAGTGTCGGTGCGTTAAGCGCCTTGAATGTCCTGCGATGTGTCGCATGTGAACGCTTCTTAGGTTGCGCTTTGGTGTTATCGACATGTTCAAAACCGTGTACACCGCTGTGGTCTTTGGTTCCGCGATGGGACCGGTAGGCCCACAAGAGGCGGCACCCTATGGGGTCATACGTGAGTTAGTACCCTTTTTTATGGCTAGTTGTAGAGCCATTGGATTACTTGCACGGGTCCATTAGGGTCCGTACGGCTCCGGTGATCGGTTCCATATGGCCCCCACGGCTTGTTTTCACGGCCCTTAAGGGTCCGTAAAACAACTCGGCGGCTCCGCACGGGGCATGGGATGACGTTTGGGTCCGTAGGGCTGCATAGTTCTGCAGCAAGGTAAAGTACAACGTACGTCACACCGGATAGTATACCCTTTAGCTTTTTAGCTACATGGTCAGGTGATAGTAACAATCTTAGGAGATCTCCACGTCCGTGTGAGCTGACTTGGTGAGAGTTTCGCGTTGAACGTCACGGTTCCGCATAGTTTTTCACCAGTTTCATGGACACGAGGACGAGTCCCCGTTTGCCGCTACGTCACGCTCCCAGGATGCATCGCGTGTTAGCGCTTGCTCGGGTTTCGAGGCCTAGCGCTCGGATGATAAGAATTCCTTCTTTACGGGAGGCATACCATCACGAGAGCTATTCTCTCCGTGTTACGTAGTTTCATGGCCGTTCAAACTACTCTAAATATGATTTTTTCGTCGAACGAGATCTTCGGCTCAAATTCTACAGATATTAACGCGGTTTTACGTACAACGTACGATAAACCCGGGTAACGCAACTGTGTTGCAGTGTTCCGTGGTCGTTTTTCTTGCTGGGACGCTTTTAGCGTTCGACGGCAGTCCCCCACGCGTAGCCGCCGGCTACGCGGCTCCGTAGTGATTATATACAAACGGAGTAAATGGCCTACACCAGCAGCGCGGCTGTGTGGTAAAGGACCAGTAGCCATGAACTACAGAGTTCCGCGGCCGTTTCTCTTACCGGGACACGTACTGAGTACGACGGTAGTCGACGGTAGTCCCCTCTTCCTCACGCAGCTACGGTTTCGTAGCTCCGTGATGAAACAAACTAAGTTTACGACTCGTATAGCTTGCGTAGCACGTGAACTCCTCCGTATTCCTTACGGCCCTAGTATATTTTTAGCTATTCTCAACGGGAACGCGTACTGAGTACATCTTCCCTATGCATAGCCACTTACTCGGTGGCCCTGTGGTGAATAGAAGTATACTGAGATAACGACTCACGTTACAGATGTAGTACGTTAACGCTATCGTAGACCTAGACGGTTCTTTTGTACTGATAGCTACTACGTTCGGGACACGTACCAGTACCAGTTGTCCCCCTCGTGTAGCCATGAGCTTTTTGCTCCGTGGTGCACAGAGACAAAGTTGGCGGATGACTAGTGGTTTTTACTTGTCATGCTGACGCCTTTGTAGACCCATAACGGCTCTATAATACTTAACGGGGTTGCATACTTTGTACGGCGTAAGTCCGCCCAGTAGCCACGCGCTTCTCAGTTCCGTGGTGCAGGGTGTTTAACGGAATTAACGGTCCGTGTAGTATACACAGGACGTCAACTCTTTCGTGATTTCTACCCCAGTGCTGGGGTTTATGACTCATACGGTTGACGTAGTACGTTACACCCCTCTTGTCAATATTAACTCCATGACGGATATTTTCCTTGACAATGGGTGGCCTTTTGATAGACAACCTCACGTTTGGGGTAGCTATTACCAACAACGGCACGTATGGTTCGTTCCATACTTTAACACCTTCTTAAAGCAGTTTCCATGCGGTTTTACGGCCTCTTACTTAACTGCCCGTACAGACATACGGTATTAGTTTTCTCCACACCCGTAGCCGTAGGCTCCGCGGTTTCAAGGTTGTTACTATACATAGTACGTTAACACTTTTTCCAGTCAACTTCTTAGACAAGTTTTGCTGTTGATAGGTGTGGCCTGGAGCTACGCGGTTCCGCAACTGCTACAGTTTTCAGACACTGCTTGGGTGCTGTCAACTATGTTGTACGGCTCCGCGGTCTTACGACCCATAACCGTCTCACAGCTACATAGCCTTACACGGTTGGCGGCCCTTCATGTATACGTTTTATATTAACGGCCTGCCTTTTTATTTCGCTAGCCTTTGATTTTTGGTCAGTAGGTTTAAACAACCTTTGCTCAGGGTTGGCAGTCTTTTCTGGACTGCAGATGGCGTCGTTCCGTACCTCCGCTTTACACGTTCAGTCGGTGGCCATCCCCTTTGGTGGTGGTGTGGGTGCTCCCACCTGGTGTGAGGAACGAAGTTTTCACCCGTCAGATTTTACCGTCAGTGCCGACAGAGGCTTCTTGATCGAGGTAGGGGCACTTTTCTTGTGACCCCTTATGACGGAAACTTGGACGGGTACTTGACCTTTTTCGACAGGCAGAATGCCGGGGTTTTTCGTTCACCTTTTTACCGCTAGTGCTGAGCAAGGCTTTTTAGTTTCCCGCCGTTTTTGCACCACTGTTGTGGTCTCCTTTTCGGACAGAGAGGTACGGACTCCAAGAGTTCTGGAATCGTTCCTCTCGTCTCGGCGCAGGACGAACTTTGCCAGCCTTACGGCCGCTCACCTCGGGCTACGAGTACACGATCACTATCGTCTCGTTTTTAGCGGAACCCCCACATGATGGGCGTACTTCCTGTAGGTGACCATAGCGATCAGGACCCTTTTCGGTCCCCCGGACGTAGGTCTGTTCGCATCCATGGTTGATTGCGTACGGCCGATAGCGCCCACTTTTTCCGGCTCACTGCGGTTCTCTCGGCTGCTCAAGACCTTGCAGGCTTCACGTACGAGCCTCGGGTCAGGGACGATTTTGTTCTCTTTCCCGGGTTCCGGCGGACTGCATCTCAGTCCCGGAGCGCTTCGTTTGATGGTGTGGCCTTAGCCCGCCTTTCCTTGACGTAGCATGGCCTTTCTGAGAGGTTGTTCACCCCCCTTCCCGTTGTGGAGGTGGGCCCTCTCTCAAGCTTGGTTCAGTCATGAGCTCTGGGATAACTTGCAGCTATCCATTGGGGTTTTTCCAGTGGGGTCTACGGTCTTTGACTCGCGACCACTGGAAAGTTACACGGAGATCTCTTCGTAGTGTGTCATGTGACATTTTCCTGCGATAGATCGTCCAGTAACTTTCTTTTAAAGTAGTCTGAACTGTTCATCGAACGGCCGCTGTATGCACTCGGGTTCGGGGCATAGCCTCTTTTCACGGGATCTCTCGTGCCGCCGTTTAGGAAAACGCTTTTCACGGTTTTTCTCTTGTTTTTGGTCTGACTCACTTTTCGACGTTTGTGTCCCCCCCGCTAACTTTTGCTCTTACGCGGTTACGCGCTAACGAATTTTTCCCTTGTCCGGGATTTCTTCAATTCGTTTTCGTTGGTACACGCTTCGTTCCCGATCGTAGTTTACTCGCCGGTTCCGTCTCATGGACGAATCCGGTGTGGTTTGTGGCGTTTTTTGTGGACACTTTGCTGTAATTGTGTCCAAACGTTCTTCCGGTTGGCTTGTTTTTCTGGGCTTTTCGCTCAGGTTCTTTCGATGTTTGCCTCCGTTACTGTCAACGAATGGTGCCTTGTTCGGTTTGACTGTACCTAGACGTGGTTTACTATGTTTTAGTTCTTTCCACTCTTGAGATCTTTCATCCTTCAGAGGAGAAGGAATTTCGTCCTTTAAACGGGATTCGATTCGTGTGAGTTTTCGTACCAGCCATTAAAAAAAAAAAAAAAAATGTGCTGCGACCTGAACTCCCTTCCTTCCTATTCTCGGTTGCAATCTGATTGCATAATTATAGCATGGAAGGTAAGGTATAACTTGAAGTAAATTTACCCGCTAAGCGGCGGGGATATTTACGAGAGTTATACTTACCTTCCATGCATCCCGCCCGCCTCCCCTCTCGTTCAGGCCTCGGTGGAATGTTGAGTGAAGTGGTGGTACAGAGGTATTATGGAGGTCAGGGCTTGGCTGGTTACTGCGTTTTTTAGGGTCGGTTAGAAGTGCGTTAGAATCAGGTCATGTGACCAGATTGCATAATTATAGCATGGAAGGTAAGTATAACTCTCGGTAAATATCCCTCTATGCTTAGCGGGTAAATATATATATATATATATATATATATATATATATATATATATATATATATGTATATATATATATATATATATATATATATATGTATATATATGTATATATATATATATATATATATATATATATATATATATATATATATATATATATATATATATATATATATATATATATATATATATATATATATATATATATATATATATATATATACATCATAGATGATATATGATAGAGGTCTATTAAAGAAACAGATTGGTATAAAAACCATGTTGATATCTCATTCCATTTACGAGTGCTTGCATTTCAAAGATTTCACCAGTGTGTGTTAAAGTGAGTTACAGTATCATACAGTGTAAAGTGATGTCATAATTGCAGGTTCAAGACAATTTTTCAATGTAATTAAATGCCCCTTTCTTAATAACTTTTTTGTTTACTTATTGAGATGAAGTATAACTTGCACTTAATACAAACATACTCTTAATGGAAAGCAAAATAAATTTTCATTTTACGGAAATACATGAAGTATTATTTTGGATCTGCAATGACATCATACTTTACACTGCAACACGTTGGTGAGATCTTTTAAATGCAATATCTCCTAATTGGAATAAGATATCAACACGTGTTTTACACCAATAGTTCCCTAACCTATTAATGAACATTTAGGGGAACATTCCTTAAAGCAATGAGTACACATGTTTATGTTTACATAAACATGTGTGCTAAGCAACACCCAGGTAGTTTATTTATGTTGTTTCCCATGTGGTTCTTTTATGTTATACCCCATGTAGTTCATTTATGTTGTACCACATGTAGTTCATTTAGGTTATACCCCATGTAGTTCATTTATGTTATACCACATGTGGTTTGTTTGTACCCCACATGGTTTATTTTGTTCTTCTTTTGACAGAATGACGAATGTGCAACAGTTTGACATAATGACAAATGTGCAACAGTTTGACCTAATGACGAATGTGCAACAGTTTGACCTAATGACGATTGTTCAACAGTTTGACCTAATGACGAATGTGCAACAGTTTGACCTAATGACGAATGTGCAACAGTTTGACCTAATGACGAATGTGCAACAGTTTGACCTAATGACGATTGTGCAACAGTTTGACCTAATGACGAATGTGCAACAGTTTGACCTAATGACGAATGTGCAACAGTTTGACCTAATGACGATTGTGCAACAGTTTGACCTAATGACGAATGTGCAACAGTTTGACCTAATGACGAATGTGCAACAGTTTGACCTAATGACGATTGTGCAACAGTTTGACCTAATGAAGAATGTGCAACAGTTTGACCTAATGACAAATGTGCAACAGTTTGACCTAATGACGAATGTGCAACAGTTTGACCTAATGACGATTGTGCAACAGTTTGACCTAATGACGAATGTGCAACAGTTTGACCTAATGACGATTGTGCAACAGTTTGACCTAATGACGATTATGCAACAGTTTGACCTAATGACGAATGTGCAACAGTTTGACCTAATGACGATTATGCAACAGTTTGACCTAATGACGATTATGCAACAGTTTGACCTAATGACGATTATGCAACAGTTTGACCTAATGACGATTGTGCAACAGTTTGACCTAATGACAAATGTGCAACAGTTTGACCTAATGACGATTGTGCAACAGTTTGACCTGATGACGATTGTGCAACAGTTTGACCTAATGACGAATGTGCAACAGTTTGACCTAATGACGAATGTGCAACAGTTTGACCTAATGACAAATGTGCAACAGTTTGACCTAATGACGATTATGCAACAGTTTGACCTAATGACGAATGTGCAACAGTTTGACCTAATGACGAATGTGCAACAGTTTGACGTAATGACGAATGTGCAACAGTTTGACCTAATGACGAATGTGCAACAGTTTGACCTAATGACGATTATGCAACAGTTTGACCTAATGACGAATGTGCAACAGTTTAACCTAATGACGATTGTGCAACAGTTTGACGTAATGACGAATGTGCAACAGTTTGACCTAATGACGAATGTGCAACAGTTTGACCTAATGACGAATGTGCAACAGTTTGACCTAATGACGAATGTGCAACAGTTTGACCTAATGACGATTATGCAACAGTTTGACCTAATGACGAATGTGCAACAGTTTGACCTAATGACGATTATGCAACAGTTTGACCTAATGACGATTATGCAACAGTTTGACCTAATGACGATTATGCAACAGTTTGACCTAATGACGATTGTGCAACAGTTTGACCTAATGACAAATGTGCAACAGTTTGACCTAATGACGATTATGCAACAGTTTGACCTAATGACGAATGTGCAACAGTTTGACCTAATGACGAATGTGCAACAGTTTGACCTAATGACGATTATGCAACAGTTTGACCTAATGACGATTATGCAACAGTTTGACCTAATGACGAATGTGCAACAGTTTGACCTAATGACGATTATGCAACAGTTTGACCTAATGACGAATGTGCAACAGTTTGACCTAATGACGATTATGCAACAGTTTGACCTAATGACGAATGTGCAACAGTTTGACCTAATGACGATGATGCAACAGTTTGACCTAATGACGATTATGCAACAGTTTGACCTAATGACGATTATGCAACAGTTTGACCTAATGACGATTGTGCAACAGTTTGACCTAATGACAAATGTGCAACAGTTTGACCTAATGACGATTATGCAACAGTTTGACCTAATGACGAATGTGCAACAGTTTGACCTAATGACGAATGTGCAACAATTTGACCTAATGACGATTATGCAACAGTTTGACCTAATGACGATTATGCAACAGTTTGACCTAATGACGATTATGCAACAGTTTGACCTAATGACGAATGTGCAACAGTTTGACCTAATGACGATTATGCAACAGTTTGACCTAATGACGAATGTGCAACAGTTTGACCTAATGACGAATGTGCAACAGTTTGACCTAATGACGATTGTGCAACAGTTTGACCTAATGACGAATGTGCAACAGTTTGACCTAATGACGAATGTGCAACAGTTTGACCTAATGACGATTATGCAACAGTTTGACCTAATGACGATTATGCAACAGTTTGACCTAATGACGATATGCAACAGTTTGACCTAATGACGAATGTGCAACAGTTTGACCTAATGACGATTATGCAACAGTTTGACCTAATGACGATTGTGCAACAGTTTGACCTAATGACGAATGTGCAACAGTTTGACCTAATGACGAATGTGCAACAGTTTGACCTAATGACGAATGTGCAACAGTTTGACCTAATGACGAATGTGCAACAGTTTGACCTAATGACGATTGTGCAATTGATATTTGAATGCAAATTACTGTGATAACATGTATTTGCTTTTTGTGTTTGTGTCATTTATCGATTAATTACAGTTTGAATAATTTATTAGTTAGAGAAACAGATCGAAAAATAAACATATAAATCATAATAATATGTGTTTAAGCAAATTCATCATTATGTCAAAACAAAACAAAAGCTTTTCCTGGTAACCCAACTTTTATCACTATACAATTGATTATTTATGTGACTTTTAGGGATTCTGGGAATCTTCTCCTGAGGTCTTGGCGCTCCTCAACATTTCCACCTCAGTGTTCACTGCTTTCTTCAAGCATGTTGGAATATATTCTCTTGGTAAGTTTTCAACTCTCATTAAGTTAATGTGGGGGAGGGGAGGGAATTGGGCAAAGGAATGATACATTTCCTGGGGCAAAGGAATGATGGGTTCTTGATGCAAAGGAATGATGGGTTCTTGGGGCAAAGGATTGATAGTTCCTGGGGCAAAGGAATGATGGGTTCCTGGGGCAAATGAGTGATGGGTCCTGGAACAAAGGAATGATGGGTTCCTGGGGCAAAGAAATGATGGGTTCCTGATACAACGGAATGATGGGTTCCTGGGAAAAGAAGTGATGAGTTCCTGGGTCAAAGGAATGATGGATTTCTGGGGTAAAGGAGTGATGGGGTCCTGGAACAAAGTAATGGTGGGTTCCTGGGGCAAAGGAATGATGGATTCCTGGGGCAAAGAAGTGATGGGTCCTGGAACAAAGGAATGGTGGGTTCCTAGGGCAAAGGAATGTTGGATTCCTGGGGTAAAGGAATGATGGGTTCCTGGGGCAAAGGAATGATGGATTCATGGGCAAAGGAATGATGGGTTCCTGGGGCAAAGGAATGATGAGTTCCTGGGGCAAAGGAATGATGGGTCCTGGGGCAAAGGAATGGGTTCTAGGGGCAAAGAAATGATTTGTTCCTGGAGCAAAGGAGTGATGGGTCCTGGAACAAAAGAATGGTGGGTTCCCAGGGCAAAGGAATGTTGGATTTTTGGGGCAAAGAAATGATGGGTTCCTGGGGCAAAGGAATGATGGATTCATGGGGCAAAGGAATGATGGGTTCCTGGGGCAAAGGAATGATGGATTCCTGGGGCAAAGGAATGATGGCTTCCTGGGGCAAAAGTATGGGTTCTTGGGGCAAAGAAATGATTTGTTTCTGGAGCAAAGGAGTGATGGGATCCTGGAACAAAGGAATGGTGGGTTCCTGGGACAAATGAGTGATGAGTTCCTGGGTCAAAGGAGTGATGGGTTCCTGGGGCAAAGGAGTGATGGGGTCCTGGAACAAAGGAATGGTGGGTTCCTGGGGCAAAGGAATGATGGATTCCTGGGGCACATGAATGGGTTCTTGGGGCACATCCCAGATCCGGTAATTTATAGAACAAAATATTACATTTTTGAAGAGCCTTTTTTCCCTTTAAAACCCCAACTGGGTGTGTGGGTGTGTGTGTTTGTGTGGGGTGGGGGACTCTGAGAATTATTCTTTTTGTGACAAGTTTGGTGCCAAATTGTAAAGAAGCTTGAAGTTTAGAACTTCACTGAGGTTGGTAGATACTAAATTTCAGGTTCTGAATTAACAAACCATGAACAAGGTTTCTGACATAGTTTTTTTAATGGGAGAGGGAAGTGGGGTTGAATGATGGTAGTGCAGTTGAATCAGGGGTGTGGAATTGAAGGAGGGGAGTGGGGTTGAAGGAGGGGAGCGGGGTTGAAGGAGTGGAGTGGTGTTTAAGGAAGGGGTGGGTTGAAAGAAGGGGTGGGGTTGAAGGAGGGGAGTGGTGTTAAAGGAGGGGTGGGGTTGCAAGAGGGAGGGAGGTTGAATTCTTATATGTTTTAAGATAGCTAAGGTGCTGTATGTTTAATTTCTGCATATGACAAAAAGTGTAACAATTTGCTGGGGTATATTTGTAGGGGGTGAATTGCCCCTTGCGATCCACAACCCTATCTGTATATGATTATGAAGGAAAGGTCTCATTGCAGAGATAAGTTATGTGTTCAGTCAATGGGGTCCTTGCGGATGTTGTGACTATAGAGTTCATTTATATTATTTTTAATATTATTTAATCTACATTCTGTCAAGACATTCTCAATGTTGTTGTAATACTAGAAATGACACGCTGCATGAGTGTGTTCTGCAGTTCATCTGTGAACAACTTAAAAACTTAATGTGTGGAATGTATGGGGAATATCAAGAATTGAAAAAGAATTTTTTTCATGGGGAAAAAATAATTGGTGCCATCAGGGCAGCAATTGGAACGTTTGGGATGGCACTGGAGAAGTGTGTTTAACTTTGAATATTCTTGAGACTCAAGACTAAGTCAATAAGTCCTCACTTTTCGGCCGCTGTCTCCTGTAATTTTTCACATTCTTTTTATTTTCCATCAAAGCCTTTGTGAAAAGACCAAAATTAAGCCAAGTAAGATATTTTACAGCCAAACAATTCTATAAAAAAAAAACCCTGAAGAAGCCAAATTATCAAATTTAATATCAAAAAAGCCAAGTGATATTTTTGTGGCCAAACAAATGTCAAAAACCCACAAAAAAGCCAAATAACTTTTTCTTGTAGCCAAAAAAGTCTCAATAAAGCCATTTTGTCTTCAAAGTTGGCTTCTAAAAACCAATTTGCCAGCCTTGTATAATGGGCAGATGTTGTAAGAGGTTCAAAGTTGGCTTCCAAAAGCCAATTTGCCAGCCTTGTATAATGGGTAGATGTTGTAAGAGGAGAATTTGTTAAGTAGGATTTTTGGGGTTTCTTCCTTACTGGTTTTCCTATAGGAAGTCAGGGACCAGTTTCTGAAATGCCAAAACTTTTATGATCATGATAACATATGTAAATCTGAATGTTGTGTTATGTAATTTTCAGGTCAAGAAGCTGCCAAGAGATTTTTGGATTTCATCATTACATTGATAGTCACTGCTGTCGGAGCGTTTACTCTTAAACAAAATGAACGGCATACCTATCTGCCATCCTCACTATCTAATGCAAGGGTGTGGTTGCGCAATACATCCTGTAGATACAGTGTTCAAGAGTTGCAGCTGGGAAAATCTACATGGGAGGAAGTAGCTCAAGCTCTGATTGGTCACGGTCCACATGCTTAAGATGCTTGATGGTCAGAAGACAAAGCAGCAATTGGAGGAAAGACAACAGGCTTCACAAGTAGTGTACTGGAGAATAGTAGTGTACTGGAGAATAGTAGTGTACTGGAGAATAGTAGTGTACTGGAGAATAGTAGTGTACTGGAGAATAGTAGTGTACTGGAGAATATGTAGATGTGTACTCAGTTGTAATTGATTTAATGTTTTTAACACAGTGTGGTAACAAAAAGCTTTTGTTACCAATTATTTCAGGACGGAGTAGAGGAAGACTGACTTAAACACAGATTTCAATTACCAGATCATGACATTAAAAATTACACTTTACAACAACAATGTTGTCCTTAAGCTGTTTTAGTTAAAGAGATAAAGACCTCAGACTTCTAAGCTCTTATCTATATGAAAAATTTTAGAACAAAAGAAAGCTAATTATAATCCAATTATGTAAATTTTGAGGTAGTATAGAAGAACTAAGAAAAACTTTTATAGAAAAATATGTGTGTAGTTTAGTTGGAGAAAGTGAGGAAAATGTACAACCACAGAAATTTACATGGAAGTTTTAGGATATTTTAGAATGTATAAGATTCATAGTTCATGCAACTTCCTATACAGTAAGGTTTACCTGTGTAAAGAACTTATTCATGGGTTTATAAAGACATAAGTGTTTGTATTTAGCAACTAATGTATACAAATAAATAGGAAGAAATAATTTTTCTAAATTTGCATATAATATCATATTATGTGTGGTTGTATAAGTATACATATATGCACAGGTACAGGCAACAGCTGGATTGTTTAAGAAGTCCACTAAAACACACAAAGAAAGCACAAAATTCATATAAATCAATTAAAATTGGCCATTTTATAGCTTTTTGAAGACCTTTGTGTAAATATGCACATTTTTGTGTTATCTTGTGATGAATGTCCTGACGTAGGTTTTAATTTCTGATGTAAATCCGTTGGTTTTTAACTTTCTGCCAAGATATTTAAAGAGGATTTGATATTTCACATACTTCAAGCTGAAAAAGGTATTTGGGAACATTTTCATGGTCTGAAATTAAGGGAAGAAATAAAAAGAAAAAAAAAAAGCATTTTGTGATCTTTTTTCCTGTTCAATGCATCACATTTTTTAAACGAATTTAAAGAGTTTAAACTCATAACTTGAAAACTACATGTGCTATTTTCAAAATTCAAAGACTATGAAACTTAAGATTAGAATTGCTGCCCCTTTGTTAGACTTTTATTTTGTATCGTTGAGGAGAGAGAAATTTCCCCTCTCCCCACTTTTCTTACGTTAATATTTCTTATATAATCTGCTTAGTTGAAAGATCATAGTTTTTGTCAGGTGAAGAATTTCAAAAAACTTATCATACTTCCAATTGGCTGCTTGAAGGATGTTATAGACTTCATTAATGGCTGACTTCTACTCATGGTATCCTTTCATTGGCTATGACCTAATATTATAAATTATAAGGAATTTGGTCTGCCATAGCTCAAAATAAAAGCATTTCAGAAATTTAACTCCTTCCTTCATCATGCTTTCCTCTACAACCATATTTAGTCCTCCTCTCCCACCCCCTCTCTCTACTCTTGTTTTTTCAACAATGCACTTCCTCTCTTGATCCCTGCTTTCTGGCTTTTAATTCTAAGTTTCTCTCAATCTCCCCTTGTTTTCTTTTCTTCCTACTTGTACCTCTGGAATGATCTAACCTCTCAGGCGCAATTTGACCCTCACTGTTGTGGTGCCGTTAAGCCCTCATCAAACAAACAAACATAACAAATCTAATAGACTTATACTCAGTGCTCTTTCACATATATTTGCTAGGTGTACTTGAATTATCATTTAATGTGTGCCTTTGAATGATACTGCAGTTTCTACTCTTATTCTAATTTGTACATAGTGAATTTTTGATTCATTGGATAACAGAAGTTAGAACATAATTCGAAGAAAAGAACTTTGACATTTCGTATTGTTATGTCTTTAAAACCCTGGTACAGAATATTTTGATGCATCACTGTATTTGATATTGCTTTTATGATTATTGGCTGAACATAATTCATTGGATAACAGAAGTTAAAACATAAATGTTAAACATGATAATGTGCATTGTATATACGTTTTCTTATGACTGATAAACATTATATTTTGTAATGGAATTTATGATATACATAACCAACTGGTATCATCTATATATATATATATATATATATATATATATATATATATATATATATATATATATATATATATATATATATATATATATATATATATAAAGATATATATATATATATATATATATATATATATATATATATATATATATATATATATATATATATATATATATATATATATATATATATATATATATATATATATATATATATATATATATATATATATATATATATATATATATATATATATATATATATATATATATATATATATATATATATATATATATATATATATATATATATATATATATATATATATATATATATATATATATATATATATATAGATAGATATAGATAGATAGATAGATAGATAGATAGATAGATAGATAGATAGATAGAGAGAGAGAGAGAGAGAGAGAGAGATAGATATATGTATATATGTATATATATATATATATATATATATATATATATATATATATAAATATAAGCCAGACTATGGGTTATTTTGAATATTCATATAGATAAAAAGAAAGTCTATTGTACCTGAATCAATATGTCATTTGTATTTTGTCAATTTCCTTTTGTAACCTACCCAGAAATTGCTTGCTTTAAAGTACTCTAATAATAAGTTCATTTTCTTTTGAAGGTTTTGAACCTTAGATGGTTTAATAGGGGAAGAACCTGGTTTAAGTTAAGTCTTTTTACTGCTGTTATTTTAAAAATATTAATTCCATTTTTTTTTATGAAATCAAAAGAGAGTTTTATGTACCTGAAGGCTAAATCAAATTTGTATTTTGACATTTCTCTGTTCTTAGTTACCCAGAAAATACTTGTTTTTAAATTCTCAGATAATAAGTTTATTTTCTTTTTTAAGGTGGTGGAGATTAAATGATGTAGTAGGGGATGTGCCTAGTTGGGGTGAAGTCTCCTCACTTTTTGCATTTGGGACTCTATTTAGATTTGCTCCATTACAACGATATGTAAGGATGAAAAGATGGAAAACATCAGGAAAGAAAATATGTGTAATCTGGTGGGCAGACATTCTGAAACATATTCAAGGATCACAATGACCTTTCAGATTGGTGTTGTCAGTTCAACAAGCTTTGACATTCCAGGTGCTTATCATGTTTTTAGATTTTAAAAGAGCACTTTCACAGGAAAAAAAAAAGGTTCTTCGGTAATATTGTATTTAAGATTTCTGCGATTTTGCATTTAAATACATGAACTAAGACACACACAGCGTCGACAGAGAAAGAGGGGGTTAGATGGGTGTCGGAGTGCACGTGATACAGAACAGGCTCATTTTAAAAGTTTGACAGCATTTACACAAGTTGGTAGTAAATTATTGAATTCTTTTAGAAACCCATTTTTTTCAAAGAATGATGATAAACCTAACCATGTACAAACGTAAACAATAAAGCATTATATTTCCACATTATGCGTTTTCATGGTCTTGTGTTTTGCATATGGTGTATTATAGCTCTCTTTGACTTGAATTTTGACTTGTATAAAACACCTTCCTACTATCCGTTTAGAGATGCTGTGGCTTAGTGGTTAAAGAGTCATGCTCGTATTCGAGAGGTACCGAGTTCGATTCCCGTCGTGAGTGCTGCATTATGTCCTTGAGCAAGACACTTTACTCTACTTGCTTTAGTCCACTCAGCTGTAAAATGAGTGCCATCACTGCTGGGGAGTTAATCTGCAATGGACTGGCGTCTCGTCCAGAGGGAATAATGTACTCTCATCCGCTTCCTCCATGGAAACCTGGGATAAACACTGGCTTAATGAGTCTAATGGCCCAGATGGATTTAGCTTTTACTATGCGTTGTGATATACGTTTTTGCCCTTGAAATGTCAATTTTGCGAGAGCTTCCGGTTTTTTTCTCACCCTGGACGCCTGCCGGGGCTTCGTTCCTGGACCTCACCAGGGGCCCTTAAACGAGCCCCTGGACCCCACGCCGACAAGTCGAGCGCTTTGCGCTTTGATTTTGTATATGGTGTATCATAGCTCTCTTTGACATGAATTTTGACTCAAATAATACACCATACTATGCGTTGTGACATATGTTTTTGCCCTTAAAATGTTAATTTTGCGAGAGCTTCCGGGGGGCTTTGCCCATGGACTCTTACTGGAACTTCGACCCTGCACCCCACCAGGGGCCCTAAAGTGGGCCCCTGAAGCCCATGCCGATAAGTCAAACTAACACCTTTGGTGTCACCTCAACTACACCACTAAATATCGTTTCGGTTCAATTCAATCCTCCGCCCCCCCTCTCCCCCCCCCCAATATGAAAATCCTATCTACGCCACTGCATGTAATACAATCTGACCAAAGTTCTGGTTATCAGGGGCTTGGGCCTTTAGGGTAAGCTTTTGGGGAAGCCTTGGTATCCCAAATAGTTTGTCAAGTGAGGTATATTAATGCATTATAACGTGAAGGCTCGGCTTTGATCCCTTCAGTGATCTGAGGTATCCTTAGGCCAGCAGGCCCAAGGTTACTGAGAACAACCATTATTGTTATTCATATGATTGCAAACATTTATACTGCGCTTAATCGTATAAAGGCACAATATATTATATGTTATATACAAACGATAAAATTACCCAAACTAAGTACAAACATGCAGGCCAAAGCAAAAGCCTGTAATGTAGATAGATCATTCTTGCAGTTGATACATGCAGAGGCCTCATAATTTTAAACTGTTGTTTGGCAGTGGCGGTGCTGCGCCAGTACGCTGGGGCATGGAATAATCTATATATTTTTTATTGGTAATGGGTATTAAAAAACATGAAAATACCAGGTATTTAGAATCCTCTACTTGGTTTATAATCACAACATATTTTCTTCAGTTTGCGAATTTTTTCGAATTTAAAAGTCTGTTTGACCTTAGAAAAAGAAATCTTTGTCGAATCTAAGCTTTCATTTGGCTCTCAAATAAATACAATCGTAGCGCCATGTTCTGGCCCTCACCAGGTACGAATATTGAAAACTGAATCTAGATTGATTAAATTTTATGCCCTCCAGAAAATTGTGAAAAGTGACACATTCTTTCCGATTTATAGGACTCAACCTCCCATGCAGTGCCGGATTTACGCATAAGCTAACTAAGCTACAGCTTAGGGCCTCGCCTAATTGAGGGGCCTCAAAATAAATTATGTAAAATATACATCAAATACAATATAAAAAACCTATGTCTCATCTAACTGAGTCTGTTATAATAACTTGATAAAAATGTAAATAACATATTTTATCTAAATGTCATTAAGTGTCATTAAATAAGTCTTAAAAATTGGGTAATTAAAGCCAGGAAATGCGCTAGATTGCATTAGAATCGACCAAATTACGATAGCTTCCAGGGCTAGGCGGGCCCCTGGACCACGCCTACAACGCAAAGCGTTACCTACATCGAGGCCTCTTCATAATTCCAAGCTTAGGGCCTCCATAGGTCTAAATCCGGCACTGCTCCCATGAGACCAATCTTTCCCCTCCGCCCCCCTCCTCATGAACAAAATCTTGGTGCAACCACTGTTGTTTAGTGAATGCAATTGGATGCAAGAGGTCATCAGAGTGTATTGTTGTATGAAAATGAATGGCATTGTGGCTTAAACAGTTCGAGAGATTCTCCTCTTCAGGTAAACATTATTTTTCTATAGAGTTTTAGACGCCATTTTGAAGATTACCCATGATGCCTCTAACGAAACAGCGTAACGCTATGGCACAGAACTTGTATGGGTTCTATACAGTTTATAACAAAGTAGGTTAATTTCATTTTTGCATTTACAAAATATGTTCTTATTAATCTACAAATTATCCGGTTCCCATATGGACATCCACCACGTTTAAGAGATATTTAATGACAAACTTACAAAGTCTGGCCCATTTTGCTGGGGATTATCGAAGTAACGCAGACACCATCCGGTACCAAACAAGAAAGAGAATGTCCATTGCACAAAGGTATGCACACAAGCCTGGTCACTTCGCACTTACAATGACCGCATATAAGCTAATTAAAAACCGTAGGTCAAAGCACTTGTAAATGGAAATCCGGAAGTTAGATAATTTACATAGGTTTTTTCCTTTTCGGGGGAAAATGATTTTTCTCTTGAAGAAGGGAATCTGTTAAAGAGCAGCTCACTGTACATTATAAAGGTAATTCATGCAGATTTTATGGGTTTGTAATGTAGTTATTAAGTCCTGAGAACTATCATTTATAATATGAGATAAAGAAAATGCATAAGTAGATTAGTCAGTGGATTGCTCTAGGATTGGCCATTCAGTTTTTTTATTTGGGTCAATTTTGCAGTTTAAAGTTCAAAACACAATGTTGAAATTGAGTGAATATATTTTCATCAGCATCTACGTTGTCCGTCAATTGAAAAAGGACGGATATTTTCACGAGTCAATGTGTACCTATGTGACAGTATTTAAGGGTGGCCAGACCTTAGGGCACAGTTTAGTTGAACTCTAGTTATACAATACATTGTAAGATAAGAGTCATGTCATTTAGTGATGACTTATTTGAAGTGGCGGGGAATGGGGATCCTGGCTTTTAGTTCCCAAGTTTCTCTCCTTATTTCCAACACAGATGTATGTACACAAACGACTGAAAGATTGGTTTAGATTAGGCCCTGGTAACTAGGGGCGGAGCCAGGATAAATTATCAGGGAGCCAAGTCGATCCAAACCAGGCAAAGATGTGATAACGTGTTTTATGAGCAGTTTTGACATAATTAATGGAACATATTAGGACAACGGTGCAGAATTTTATAAGCGGGGAACAGAGAGAAAGGTCCTCTCTGAAAGGTTTTCTTTCAATTGGAAAAATTGGGAAATTTTTAACAAAAAATTAAAGGAACTTTTCAAATTGAGATATCCAAAGAAGAGATATCCTTAAAAAAAAAAATTGGAAATGGGTGGAAATGAAGAAAACTTCAATGACATCGTTTTCTTATTGAATTGAAAAACACATGAAATAGTGCAAACATAAATGAATTGGCAAAAAAGTTATATATTTTGTTTAAGGAAACAAAGTCTAGATTTTTTTTTCATTTGATATGCTAGAAATAACAATATAAATTTACAAAAATTGATGTCATACACCCAGCACAAAGTAGAATATTAATGTATTCTTTTTATGATCTATCTAAGATTGTCAACTTCTAAGAAATACTTTGCATGTATCTTTGAATTTTTATTTGTTTATGAATGTACTGATTAAAACCCTTAGAATCTCATGTAAAAGCATTTTGGAAAGGAAATTTCAAAGATAATTCCGAAGAAAAACATTGGCATGATCAAGACACCATCCCACCCTGCCCTACACACGACATCCCACCCTGCCCTGCCCGCCGTCCCATTCTACCTTACCCGCCATCCCACCCTGCCCTACACGCCAATCCCACCTTGCCCTACACGCCAATCCCACCCTGCCCTACACGCCAATCCCATCCTGCCCTACACGCCAATCCCATCCTGCCCTACACGCCAATCCCACCCTGCCCTACCCGCCATCCCATCCTACCTTACCCGCCATCCCACCCTGCCCTACACGCCAATCCCATCTTGCCCTACACGCCAATCCCACCCTGCACTACACGCCAATTCCATCCTGTTCTACACGCCAATCCCATCCTGCCCTACATGCCAATCCCACCCTGCCCTACACGCCAATCCCGCCATGCTCTACACGCCAATCCCACCCTGCCCTACACGCCAATCCCATTCTGCCATACACGCCAATCCCACCCTGCCCTACACGACAATCCCACCATGCTCTACACGCCAATCCTACCCTGCCCTACACGCCAATCCCACCCTGTCCTACACGCCAATCCCACCTGCCCTACACGCCAATCCCATCTTGCCCTATACGCCAATCCCACCCTGCACTACACGCCAATTCCATCCTGTTCCCAATCCCATCCTGCCCTACATGCCAATCCCACCCCTGCCCTACACGCCAATCCCGCCATGCCTACACGCCAATCCCACCCTGCCCTACACGCCAATCCCATTCTGCCCACACGCCGCGACAATCCCACCATGCTCTACACGCCAATCCTACCTGCCCTACACGCCAATCCCACCCTGTCCTACACGCCAATCCCACCTGCCCTACACGCCAATCCCACCCTGCCCTACACGCCAGTCCCACCCTGCCCTACACGTCAATCCCACCCTGCCCTACACGCCAATCCCACTCTGCCCTACACGCCAATTCTGAAATCAAGACAACCTGATTTACATCGTATGCATCCGGTGAACTTTTGACATGCTATTGATAAACAGATGGTATAAAGTCTTTAAAGTATCCAGCTTTTTGTGGTATAATTTGTACCATAGCGCCACCTTTTTTTTTCTTTAGCATCAGGGCTTTTCCAGTCAGGTTATTGCGAAATAATTCTATTAGTCCAAAGTACAGGCGAAACGAAGCGAAATAATATGACAAAGATCGTATGATAATATGAACTTTGGCGTTTTATCAGGTTATGGAAGGATGCTGTGTTTACAATGCTGGTACAAATTGATGTGATTTGGTATAATAAGTTTGACTATACCGCCATTATTTTAACTTAGCATCAAGGTAATTCCATTCAGGTTATTGCGAAATAATTATAAAGTCCAAAGTACAGGCGAAACGAACTGCAATAATGTCAGAATGTGACACATTATATGATGATATAAATCCTAGCTTGTTATTGAAGGATGTGTTTGCAGTGCTGGTAAAAAAGGATGTGCTTTGGCATAGCAATGTTGACTACCGCCACCATTTTAACTTAGCATCATTATTATTCCATTTAGGCTAATGCAAAATAATTTTACAAGTTCAAAGTAAAGCCGAAACCAAATGAAATAATTTGTTGAACACCGTTTCATAAATACTTTAAGGAAATCCTTGCATCTGATTGGTTAATTACCCATGTTCGAATGAAGTATCGAGACATGGCTTGAGCTTCCACATGAATTTCTATAAACAAGTTGGGAGAATTAAAATTGTTGATCAACAATGAATCTCCACTTGTTGCTTTTCAATGTGTCTTTCAGATCATACACCTCAATTTTACACTTTTGTTTTATACATTATCCCTGTAGTTATTGGTTTATAATGAAAATTGGATATTTCAACGCCAAAACAAAATAGTAGCCATTTTTTTTCCCCTGCTCGCGACCGTACGTACCGTATATTCGTGTTATCATCTTGTTGTTAAGTGAATCTATTTTAATGTGTTAGGAGAATAAACTTGTTATCAACATTATTCGAATTTGTTTGCATTTTTTTCTTTTTTTCAAATTTTATGTCAGAATTTATGAATCGGAATCAAGTAAACGGTGCCTTGGTCTCTACTGCTCATTCAAAACCGGCTATGACGTCACAGGGGCTGCGCCTCGGGCCTCTCAGCCTCCCCTGTGACGTCATAGCCGGTTTTGAATGAGTAGTAGAGACCTCGGCACCATCTACATGATTCCTTAAATGATAACATGAGCAAGGACGTAGCTATGATAATTGGTTGTGGGAGGGAGGGGGTGTTTGGTCAAAATACCCGACAAATTGTATGTATGTGAGGTGGCGCCTGCCTCTTTAATACGAGCGCGTAGCGCGAAGCTTAGCGGCATGGGGTTCTAGGAGCCTGCATAAGTGTACGAAGCCCCAGTGGAGATCCTGTGGCGAAGGCCCGTAAGCTCTGCGGGCGGAAGCGGGGCTGCGGGCGGGAGATGGGCTGCGGGCGGGAGCGGGGCTGCGGGCGGAAGCGGGGCTGCGGCCGGGAGCGGGGCTGCGGGCGGGAGCGAGACTGCGGGCAGGAGCGGGGCTGCGGGCGGGAACGGGGCTGCGGGCGGGAGCGGGGCTGCGGGCGAAAGCTGGGTTGCGGGCGGAAGCGGGGCTGCGGGCATAAGCGGGGCTGCGGGCATAAACGGGGTTGCGGGCGAAAGCGGGGCCGCGGGCGGGAGCGGGGCCGCGGGCGGGGGCGTTTGAAAGTACAACATTTAAGAAATCATTAGAGTTTGATCTTGAAATGTCAATGTTAAAATCCCCCATTATGTAACAATGGGTCTCCTGAGAAACTTTGCAATAGCAGACCGTTCAAACATACATTGAAATCATTGACAGAACTATCAGGTGGTCTGTAAGCCACTGCAATAACTATTTTCTTATTGGTATTTGGTATATTTACCTCTAAGCATATACAATCAATAACATCATTAAAATTTGAGAGGTCATTCTATCATATATATATATATATATATATATATATATATATATATATATATATATATATATATATATATATATATATATATATATATATATATATATATATATATATATATATATATATATATATATATATATATATATATATTCTTACATAGATGATATATGATAGAGGTCTATTAAAGAAACAGATTGGTATGAAAACCTTGTTGATATCTCATTCCATTTACGAGTGCTTGCATTTTAAAGATTTTACCAATGTGTGTTAAAGTGAGTTACAGTATTATACAGTGTAAAGTGATGTCATAATTGCAGGTTCAAGACAATTTTTAATGTAATTAAATGCCTCTTTTTAATAACTTTTTTGTTTACTGATTAAGATGAAGTATAACTTGCACTTAATACAAACATACTCTTAATGGAAAGCAAAATAAATTTTCATTTTATGGAAATACATGAAGAATTATTTTGGATCTGCAATGACATCATACTTTACACTGCAACACGTTGGTGAGATCTTTTAAATGCAATATCTCCTAATTGGAATAAGATATCAACACGTGTTTTACACCAATAGTTCCCTAACATATTAATGAACATTTAGGGGAACATTCCTTAAAGCAATGAAGCACACATGTTTATGTTGTTTACATAAACATGTGTGCTAAGCAACACCCAGGTAGTTTATTTATGTTGTTTCCCATGTGGTTCTTTTATGTTATACCCCATTTGTTTCATGTATGTTTCATTTAGGTTATAACCCATGTAGCTCATTTATGTTGTACCACATGTGATTTGTTTGTACCCCACATGGTTTATTTTGTTCTTTTTTTGACCTAATGACGAATGTGCAACAGTTTGACCTAATGACGAATGTGCAACAGTTTGACCTAATGACGAATGTGCAACAGTTTGACCTAATGACAAATGTGCAACAGTTTGACCTAATGACGATTGTGCAACAGTTTGACCTGATGACGATTGTGCAACAGTTTGACCTAATGACGAATGTGCAACAGTTTGACCTAATGACAAATGTGCAACAGTTTGACCTAATGACGATTGTGCAACAGTTTGACCTAATGACGAATGTGCAACAGTTTGACCTAATGATAAATGTGCAACAGTTTGACCTAATGACGAATGTGCAACATTTTGACCTAATGACGAATGTGCAACAGTTTGACCTAATGACGAATGTGCAACAGTTTGACCTAATGATAAATGTGCAACAGTTTGACCTAATGACAAATGTGCAACAGTTTGACCTAATGACAAATGTGCAACAGTTTGACCTAATGACGAATGTGCAACAGTTTGACCTAATGACGAATGTGCAACAGTTTGACCTAATGATAAATGTGCAACAGTTTGACCTAATGATAAATTGTGCAACAGTTTGACCTAATGACGAATGTGCAACAGTTTGACCTAATGACGAATGCGCAACAGTTTGACCTAATGACGAATGTGCAACAGTTTGACCTAATGACGAATGTGCAACAGTTTAACCTAATGACGATTGTGCAACAGTTTGACCTAATGACGAATGCGCAACAGTTTGACCTAATGACGAATGTGCAACAGTTTGACCTAATGACGAATGTGCAACAGTTTAACCTAATGACGATTGTGCAACAGTTTGACCTAATGACGAATGTGCAACATTTTGACCTAATGACGATTGTGCAACAGTTTGACCTAATGACGATTGTGCAACAGTTTGACCTAATGATGAATGTGCAACAGTTTGACCTAATGACGAATGTGCAACAGTTTGACCTAATGATAAATGTGCAACAGTTTGACCTAATGACAAATGTGCAACAGTTTGACCTAATGACGAATGTGCAACAGTTTGACCTAATGACGAATGTGCAACAGTTTGACCTAATGACAAATGTGCAACAGTTTGACCTAATGACGAATGTGCAACAGTTTGACCTAATGACGATTGTGCAACAGTTTGACCTAATGACGAATGTGCAACAGTTTGACCTAATGACGAATGTGCAACAGTTTGACCTAATGACGAATGTGCAACAGTTTAACCTAATGACGATTGTGCAACAGTTTGACCTAATGACGAATGTGCAACATTTTGACCTAATGACGATTGTGCAACAGTTTGACCTAATGACGATTGTGCAACAGTTTGACCTAATGATGAATGTGCAACAGTTTGACCTAATGACGAATGTGCAACAGTTTGACCTAATGACGAATGTGCAACAGTTTGACCTAATGACGAATGTGCAACAGTTTGACCTAATGACGAATGTGCAACAGTTTGACCTAATGACGAATGTGCAACAGTTTGACCTAATGACGATTGTGCGACAGTTTGACGTAATGACGAATGTTCAATTAATATTTGAATGCAAATTACTGTGATTTACATGTATTTGCTTTTTGTGTTTGTGTCATTTATCGATTAATAACAGTTTGAATAATTTATTAGTTAGAGAAACAGATCGAGAAGAAAAAAAACCCATATAAATCATAATAATATGTGTTTAAGCAAATTCATCATTATGTCAAGACAAAACAAAAACTTTTCCTATTACCCCACCTTTTGTCACTACAATTGATTATTTGTGTGACTTTCAGGGATTCTGGGAATCTTCTCCTGATGTCTTGGCGCTCCTCAACATTTCCACCTCAGTGTTCACTGCTTTCTTCAAGCATGTTGAAATATATTCTCATGGTAAGTTTTCAATTTCACTAAATTAATGTGGGGGAGGGGAGGGAATGGGGCAAAGGAATGATACATTTCCTGGGGCAAAGGAATGATGGGTTCTTGATGCAAAGGAATGATGGGTTCTTGGAGCAAAGGAATGATAGTTCCTGGGGTAGAGGAACGATAGGTTGCTGGGGCAAATGAGTGATGGGGTCCTGGAACAAAGGATTGATGGGTTTCTGATGCAAAGGAATGATGGGTTCCTGGGAAAAGAAGTGATGAGTTCCTGGTCAAAGGAATGATGGGTTTCAGGGGTAAAGGAGTGATGGGGTCCTGGAACAAAGGAATGGTGGGTTCTGGGGAAAAGGAATGATGGATTACTGGACCAAAGGAGTGATGGGTCCTGGAACAAAGGAATGGTGGGTTCTGGGGCAAAGGAATGATAGGTTCTTGATGCAAAGGAATGATGGGCTCTTGGAGAAAAGGAATGATGGTTCCTGGGGCAAAGAAGGAAGGATAGGTTTCTGGGGCAAATGAGTGATGGGGTCCTGGAACAAAGGAATGATGGGTTTCTGATGCAAAAAAATGATGTGTTCCTGGGAAAAGAAGTGATGAGTTCCTGGAGCAAAGGAGTGATGGGGTCCTGGAAGAAAGAAATTGTGGGTTCCTGGGGCAAATGAGTGATGAGTTCCTGGGTCAAAGGAGTGATTGGTTCCTGGGGCAAAGGAGTGATGGGGTCCTAGAACAAAGAAATGGTGGGTTCCTGGGGCAAAGGAATGATGGAGTCCTGGGGCAAATGAATGGGTTCTTGGGGCACATCCCAGATCCAGTAATTTAAAGAACAAAATATTAAATTTTTCAAGAGCCTTTTCCCCCTTTAAAACCCCAACTGGGTGTGTGGGTGTGTGTGTGTATGTTTGTGTGGGGTGGGGGACTCTGGAAATCATTATTACTTTTTGTTACAAGTTTGGTGCCAAATTGTGAAGAAGCTTGAAGTTTAAAACTTCACTGAAGTTGGTAGATACTAAATTTCAGGCTCTGAATTAACAAACCATGAACAAGGTTTCTGACATAGTTTTTTTAATGGGAGAGGGAAGTGGGGTTCAAGGATGGTATTGCAGTTGAATCAGGGGTGTGAAATTGAAGGAGGGGAGTGGGGTTGAAGGAGGGGAGTGGTGTTAAAGGAGGGGGGTGGGGTTGCAGGAGGGAGGGAGATTGAATTCTTATATGTTTTAAGATAGCTAAGGTGCTGTATGTTAAATTAATGCATATGACATAAAGTGTACAAATTTGCTTGGGTAAATTTGTAGGGGGTTAATTGCCCCTTGCTATCCACAACCCTATCTGTATATAATTATAAAGGAAAGGTCTTATTGCAGAGATAAGTTATGTGTTCAATCAATGGGGTCCTTGCGGATGTTGTGACTATAGAGCTCATTTATATTATTTTTAACATTATTTAATCTACATTCTGTCAAGACATCCTCAATGTTGTTGTAATACAAGAAATGACACGCTGCATGAATATGTTCTGCAGTTCTTCTGCTAACAACTTAAACACCTAATGTGTGGAATGTATGGGGAATATCAAGAATTGAAAAAAAAAATTCATGGGGAAAAAATAATTGGTGCTATCAGGGCAGCAAAGTGGAACGTTTAGGATGACACGGGAGAAGTGTGTTCGAATATTCTTGAGACCGTACTCCAGAATAAGTCAATAAGTCCTCACTTTTCGGCCGCTGTCTCCTGTATCAAATTTAATATCAAAAAAGCCAATTGATATTTTTGTGGCCAAACAAGTGTCAAAAACCCACAAAAAAGCCAAATAACTTTTTCTTGTAGCCAAAAAAGTCTCAAAAAAAGCCATTTTTTTTTCAAAGTTGGCCTCTAAAAAGCCAATTTGCCAGCCTTGTATAATGAGCAGATGTTGTAAAGAGGTTCAAAGTTGGCTTCTAAAAAGCCAATTTGCCAGCCTTGTATAATGGGCAGATGTTGTAAGAGGAGAATTGGTTAAGTAGGATTTTGGGGGTTTCCTCTTTACTGCTTTTTCTATAGGTCAGGGACCAGTTTCTGAAAGGCCAAAACTTTAATGATCATGATAATATTTGTAAATCTGAATGTTGTGTTATGTAATTTTCAGGTCAAGAAGCTGCCAAGAAATTTTTGGATTTCATCATTACATTGATAGTTACTGCTGTCGAAGCGTTTACTCTTAAACAAAATGAACGGCATACATATCTGCCATCCTCACTATCTAAAGCAAGGGTGTGGTTGCACAATACATCCTGTGGATTCAGTGTTCAAGAGTTGCAGCTGGGCAAATCTACATGGGAGAAAGTAGCTCAAGCCCTGATTGGTCACGGTCCACATGCTTAAGACGCTTGATGGTCAGAAGACAAAGCAGCAATTGGAGGAAAAGACAACAGGCTTCACAAGTAGTGTACTGGAGAATAGTAGTATACTGGAGAATAGTAGTGTACTGGCGAATAGTAGTGCACTGGACGGTAGTAGTGTACTGGAGAATAGTAGTGTACTGAAGAATATGTAGATGTATACTCAGTTGTAATTGATTTAATGTTTTTAACACAGTGTGGTAACAAACAGCTTTTGTTACCAATTATTTCAGGACGGAGTAGAGGAAGAATGACTTAAACACAGATTTCAATTACCAGATCATGACATTAAAATTACACTTTACAACAACAATGTTGTCCTTAAGTTGTTTTAGTTAAAGAGATAAAGACCGCGGACTTCTAAGCTCTTTATCTATATGAACAATTTTAAAACAAAAGAAAGCTAATCATAATCCAATTATGTAAATATTGGGGTAGCATAGAAGCACAAAGAAAAGTGTGTAGTTTAGTTGGAGAAAGTGAGGAAAATGTACAACCACAGAAATTTACATGGAAGTTTTAGGATATTTTAGAATATAAGATTCATAGTTCATGCAACTTCCTATATAGTAAGGTTTACCTGTGTAAAGAACTTATTCATGGGTTTATAAAGACATAACTGTTTGTGTTTAGCAATTAATGTATTCAAATAAATAAAAAGAAATAATTTTTCTAAATTTTCATATAATATCATATTATGTGTGGTTGTATAAGTATACATATATGCACAGGTACAGGCAACAGCTGGATTGTTTAAGAAGTCCACTAAAACACACAAAGAAAGCACAAAACTCATATAATTTAATTAAAATTGGCCATTTTATAGTTTTTTGAAGACCTTTGTGCAAATATGCACATTTTTGTGTTATCTTGTGATGAATGTCCTGACGTTGGTTCTAATTTCTGATGTAAATCCGTTGGTTTTTAACTTTCTGCCAAGATATTTGAAGAGGATTTGATATTTCACATACTTTCAGCTGAAAAAGGTATTTGGAACATTTTCATGGTCTGAAATTAAGGGAAGAAATATAAAGAAAAGCAGAAGCATTTTGTGATGTTTTTTTTCTGTTCAATGCATCACATTTTTTCAACGAATTAAAAGAGTTTAAACTCATAACTTGAAAACTACATGTGCTATTTTCAAAATTCAAAGACTATGAAACTTAAGATTAGAATTGCAATGCCCTTTTGCAAGACTTTTATTTTGTATCGTTGGAGTGAGAAATATTTCCCCTGTCCCCACTTTTGTTATGTTATTTTTTCTTATATAATCTGCTTAGTTGAAAGATCATAGTTTTTGTCAGGTGAAAAATTTAAAAAAACTTGATCATACTTCCAATTGGCTGCTTGAAGGATGTTATAGAGGTCATCAATGGCTGACTTCTACTCATGGTATCCTTTCACTGGCTATGACCTAGTATTGAAAATTATAAGGAATTTGGTCTGCCATAGCTAAAAAAAAAAGCATTTCAGAAGTTTAACTCCTTCCTTCATCATGCTTCCCTCTACAACCATATTTAGTCCTCCTCTCCCACCCCCTCTCTCTACCCCTCTCTTTACTCTTGTTTTTTCAACCATGCACTTCCTCTCTTGATCCCTGCTTTCTGGTTTTTAGTTCGTGTGTTTCTCTCAATCTCCCCTTGTTTTCTTTTCTTACTACTTGTACCTCTGGAATGATCTAACCTCTCAGGCACAATTTGACCCTCACTGTTGTGGTGCTGTTAAGCACTTATCAAACAAACATAACAAATCTAATAGACTTATACTCAGTGCTCTTTCACATATATTTGTTAGGTGTACTTAAATTATCATATAATGTGTGCCTTTTAATGATACTGCAGTTTGCTACTCTTATTCTAATTTGTACATAGTGAATTTGGCAAAGGAAGAAAAGAACTTTGACATTTCGTATTGTCTTGTCTTTCCCTGGTACAGAATATTCTGATGCATCAATGTATTTGATATTGCTTTTATGATTATTAGCTGATAATGATAATGTGCATTGTATATATGTTTTCTTATGAGAGTAATGGAATTATGATATGCATAACCAACTGGTATCATCAAAGCCAGACTTTAAAAGTTTAAAACAATTCATTTAATGAGCATTTTGATTATAGATTAACATCATTTTATAGTTCAGTTCCATTTAATTGAAAGGAAGATTGAAGCAAAGTGGAATTGAAATAACAAATATATATCAATAAAAAGGAGGATGAATTTAATATAAAAATAAGAATAGATAAACAAGACAATCTTTTATAATTCCTTTGTTTGTGTATTAATTAATTTATATAAGATGAAAACTATTGAATAGATCAACCTTCTTGCATGAATTTGAATAAAGTAAAACATGCACAATCAAGAGTTCTTTTTCAAAGCTAGATTTAGTATACAGAAGTTAGAACATGATTCATTGGATAACATAAGTTAGAACATGATTCATTGGATAACAGAAGTTAGATCATGATTCATTGGATAACAGAAGTTAGAACATGATTCATTGGATAACAGAAGTTAGATCATGATTCATTGGATAACATAAGTTAGAACATGATTCATTGGATAACAGGAGTTAGAACATGATTCACTGGATAACAGAAGTTAGAACATGATTCATTGGATAACATAAGTTAGAACATGATTCATTGGATAACAGAAGTTAGAACATGATTCATTGGATAACAGAAATTAAAACATGATTCATTGGATAACAGAAGTTAGAACATGATTCATTGGATAACAGAAGTTAGAACATGATTCATTGGATAACAGAAGTTAGAACATGATTCATTGAATAATAAAAGTTAGAACATGATTTATTGGATAACAAAAATTAGAACATTATTCATTGGATAACAGAAGCTAAAAGATGATTCATTGGATGACAGAAGTTAGAGCATGATTCATTGAATAATAGAAGTTAGAACATGATTCATTGGATAACAGAAGGTAGAACATGATTCATTGGATAATAGAAGTTGAAACATGATTCATTAAATAACAGAAATTAGAACATGATTCATTGGATAACAGATGCTAAAAGATGATCCATTGGATGACAGAAGTTAGAACATGATTCATTGAATAATAGAAGCTAGAACATGATTCATTGGATAACATAAGTTAGAACATGATTCATTGGATAACAGAAGTTAGATCATGATTCATTGGATAACAGAAGTTAGAACATGATTCATTGGATAACAGAAATTAGATCATGATTCATTGGATAACATAAGTTAGAACATGATTCATTGGATAACAGGAGTTAGAACATGATTCATTGGATAAGAAGTTAGAACATGATTCATTGGATAACATAAGTTAGAACATGATTCATTGGATAACAGAAGTTAGAACACGATTCATTGGATAACAGAAGTTAGAACATGATTCATTGGATAATAAAAGTTAGAACATGATTCATTGGATAACAGAAGTTAGAACATGATGCATTGGATAACAGAAGTTAGAACATGATTCATTGAATAACAGAAGTTAAAACATGATTCATTGGATAACAGAGGTTAAAACATGATTCATTGGATAACAGAAGCTAAAAGATGATTCATTGGATGACAGAAGTTAGAACATGATTCATTGAATAATAGAAGTTAGAACATGATTCATTGGATAACAGAAGTTAGAACATGATTCATTGGATAATAGAAGTTAAAACATGATTCATTGGATAACAGAAGCTAGAACATAATTCATTGGATAATAGAAGTTAGAACATGATTCATTGGATAACAGAAGTTAGAACATGATTCATTAGATAACAGAAGTTAAAACATGATTCATTGAATAACAGAAGTTAAAACATGATTCATTGGATAACAGAAGTTAAAACATGATTCATTGGATAACAGAAGTTAGAACATGATTCATTGGATAACAGAAGTTAAAACATGATTCATTGGATAACAGAAGTTAAAACATGATTCATTGGATAACAGAAGTTAAAACATGATTCATTGGATAACAGAAGTTAAAACATTGGATGATAAGAAGTTAGAACATGATTCATTGGATAACAGAAGTTAGAACATGATTCATTGGATAACAGAAGTTAAAACATGATTCATTGGATAACAGAAGTTAGAACATGATTCATTGGATAACAGAAGTTAGATGATTCATTGGATAACAGAAGTTAGAACATGATTCATTGGATAACAGAAGTTAGAACATGATTCATTAGATAACAGAAGTTAGAACATGATTCATTGGATAACAGAAGTTAAACATGATTCATTGGAGTTAACAGAAGTTAGAACATGATTCATTGGATAACAGAAGTTAGAACATGATTCATTGGATAACAGAAGTTAGAACATGATTCATTGGATAACAGAAGTTAGAACATAATTCATTGGATAACAGAAGTTAGAACATGATTCATTGGATAAAAGTTGTAATATAGATACAAAATCATTGGTTTTTTTAGTTGGCTTTACTAAGTGGAGAGGGTAGTTTTTAGAAAAATAAGGATGATTTTTGTTTTTTCAAATAGATGAAAACGACAGTCTTTCATAATTTGTATACTGATAAACATTATATTTTGCATGATTTGTATGATACAAACTGATTTATGTAATGCCATTGGTTGAGGTTTTGTCCTAGATTGCATAGAAACAATAGAATCTTTGAATTGTTGATTAACTTGTGATAATATTAAGTTCTTGGCCAAAAATGAAGGTGAATTATTATAAGGCCTCTTGGGTATTCAAAGAGTTTACTTGCATAAATGGTCCTAATTATGTTATATATATATATATATATATATATATATATATATATATATATATATATATATATATATATATATATATATATATATATATATATATATATATATATATATATATATATATATAAATATATATATATATATATATATATATATATATATATATATATATATATATATATATATATATATATATATATAGATATATATAGATATATATAGATATATATATATATATAGATGTATACATATATATATATATATATATATATATATATTTATATATATATATAAATATAAATATATATATACATATATATATATATATATATATATATATATATATATATATATATATATATATGTATATAAATATATATATATATATATATATATATATATATATATATATATATATATATATATATATATATATATATATATATATATATATATATATATATATATATATATATATATATATATATATATATATATATATATATATATATATATATATATATATATATATATATATATATAGGAACAATCAAATAAACCAAAATTATTTTCATGAATATTCAAATTGAATATGCATAGCCAACTATAGTTTATTGAATATTCATGGAGACAACTATGCCTCATTTGAATGTTCATGAAGACAACTATGATTGATTTGAATATTCATATAGATAAAAAGCAGGTCTATTGTACTTGAATCAATATGTCATTTGTATTTTGTCAATTTCTTTTTGTAAACCTACCCAGAAATTGCTTGCTTTAAAGTACTCTAATAAAAAGTATAAAAATATTCATGGAGACAACTATGGCTCATTTGAATGTTCATGAAGACAACTATGATTGATTTGAATATTCATATAGATAAAAAGCAGGTCTATTGTACTTGAATCAATATGTCATTTGTATTTTGTCAATTTCTTTTTTGTAAACCTACCCAGAAATTGCTTGCTTTAAAGTACTCTAATAAAAAGTTCATTTTCTTTTGAAGGTTTTGAACCTTAGATGGTTTAATAGGGGAAATACCTGGTTTAAGTGAAGTCTTTTTACTGCTGTTATTTTAGAAATATTAAATCCATTTTTTTTTTATGGAATGAAAAGAGAGTTTCATGTACCTGAAGCCTAAATCAAATTTGTATTTTGACATTTCTCTGTTCTTAGTTACCCAGAAAATACTTGTTTTTAAATTCTCAGATAATAAGTTCATTTTCTTTTTTAAGGTGGTCGAGATTAAATGATGTAGTAGGGGATGTGCCTAGTTGGGGTGAAGTCTTCTCACTTTTTGCATTTGGGACTCTATTTAGATTTGCTCCATTACAACGATATGTAAGGATGAAAAGATGGAAAACATCAGCAAAGAACATATATGTATAATCTGGTGGGCAGACATTCTGGAACATATTCAAGGATCACAATGACCTTTCAGATTGGTGCAGTCGTTTCAGATTGGTGCCGTCGGTTCAGATTGGTGCCGTCGGTTCAGATTGGTGCCGTCGGTTCAGATTGGTGCCGTCGGTTCAGATTGGTGCCGTCGGTTCAACAAGCTTTGACATTCCAGGTGCTTATTATGTTTTTAGCTTTCAAAAGGGCACTTTCACAGAAAAAAGGTTTTTTGGTGATAATATATTTAACATTTCTGCTATTCTGCGTTTAAATACATGAACTAAGACACACACAGTGGACAGAGAGAGAGAGAGAGGGGAGGTGGATATCGGAGTGCACGTGGTACAGAACAGGCTCATTTAAAAAGTTTGACAACATTTACACAAGCTTGTAGTAAATTATTGAAAACCTTTCTTTTAGACAACCCATATTTTTTAAAGAGTGATTATAAACCTAACCATGTACAAACGTAAACAATAAAACATATTTCAACATATTGCGTTTTCATGATCTTGTATTTTGTATATGGTGTATATATTTTGTATATAGCTCTCTTTGACTTGAATTTTGACTTGTAAAATACACCTTGTTACAATGTCTTTAGAGGTGCTGTGGCTAAGTGGTTAAGGAGTCATGCTCGTATTCGAGAGGTACTGACTTCGATTCCCGTCGTGAGTGCTGCATTGTGTCCTTGAGCAAGACACTTTTAATACTGTACTTGCTTCAGTCCACTCAGCTGTAAAATGAGTACCAGCATTGCTGGGGAGTTAATCTGCGATGGACTGGTGTCCCATCCAGGGGGAGTAATGTACTCTCATCCGCTTGCTCCATGGAAACCTGGGATAAGCACCGGCTCAATGAGTCTAATGGCTCGGATGGATTTAGCTTTCACTATGCGTTGTGACATAGGTTTTTGACCTTGAAATGTCAATTTTGTGAGAGCTTACGGGTTTTTTCACCCTTGATGCCTGCTGAGGATTTACCCATGGACCCCACCAGGGACCCTTAAGCGAGCCCCTGGACCCCACGCCGACTTTGATTTTGTGTTTTGTATATGTGCATCATAGCTCTCTTTGACATGAATTTTGACTTGTATAATACACCTTACTATGCGTTTTGATTATGTTTTTGCCCTTGAAATGTCAATTTTGCGAGAGCTTCCGGGGCTTCGCCCATGGAGCTTCAACCCTGCACCCCACCAGGGGCCCTTAAGTGGGCCCATGCCGACAAATCAAACTGACACCTTCGAGGTCACCCCAAATACACCACTAAATATCGTGTCGCTTAAATTCAACCTCCCCCAATATGAAAATCCTGGCTATGCCACTGCATGTAATACAATCTGACCAAGGCCCTGAGCCTTTGGGGAAGCCTTGGTATCCCAAATAGATTGTCAAGGAGGTAAATAATGCAATATAAAGTGAAGGCTTGGCTTCGATCCCTTCAGTGATCTGAGGTATCCTTAGGCCAGTAGGCTTAGGCTACTGAGAACAACCGTTATTGTTATTCATATGATTGCAAACATTTATACTGCGCTTAATCGTATAAAGGCACAATATATTATATGTTATATACAAACGATAAAATTACCCAAACTAAGTATAAACATGCAGGCCAAAGCAAAAGCCTGTAATGTAGATAGATCATTCTTGCAGTTGATACATGCAGAGGCCTCATAATTTTAAACTTTTGTTTGGCAGTGGCGGTGCTACGCTGGGGCATGGATTAATCTATATATTTTCTATTGGTAATGGCTATTAAAAAACAGGAATTTTTGGCCCGAATATAAGATTTTATTTAGCTCTAATGATTAAATCGTATCACTTCCGGAGTGCTGCTCCTGGGCCCCAACCACGTATTTTAAATATTTTACTTGGTTTATAATCAAAACATATTTTCATTTTTGCAAATTTTTGCATATTTTGTCTGAATTTGATAGTCTGTTTGGCCTTAGAAAAGGAAATCTTTGTAAATTTCAACCGAATCTAAGCTTTCATTTGGCTATCAATAAATACAATCCTGGCCCTCACCAGGTACGAATGTTAAAAACTTAATTAAAATTTATTGAATTTTATGCCCTCCAGAAAATTGTGAAAAGTGACATATTTGTTTATGATTTATAGGACTTTACCTTCCATGAGACCAATTTGTCCTCCAGCCCCCTCCTCCCCATCTCCCATTCTCTCTCCTCCCTGAACAAAGTCCTGGTGCAACTATTGTTGTTTAGTGAATGCAATTGCCGTTTATACAATATTGGTAGTTTCCTTGAAATCTTGGAAGGAAATATGTGAGATCTCCATAATCAGCTTGACACGCTAGAGGTCCTCAGAGTGTATGGTAGTATGAACATGAATGGCGTTGTGGCTTAAAGAGCAGCTCACTGTAGTCTTTTTCCAAACTGGAAATAACTTAATGATTCATATTTACAATATTCAGAATTGTACTTAATTTAAGGGAAAATCATGGTTTATTTTGTTTTTTAATTATGTAATTGTGCAGTCATTATAAAGGTAATTCTTGCAGATTTGATGGGTTTGTAATGTAGTTAGTTATCAAGTCCTAAGAAATATCATTTATAATATGAGATGAAGATGAATCATCAGTAGATTAGTCAGTGCATTGCTCTAGGTTGGACAATCAATGTTTTATTTGGGTCAATCTTGGAGTTCATATAGAAAGTTCAAAATACCATAATGAAATTGAATGAATATATTTTCATAAACTTCTACATTGTCCGTCAATATAAAAAAAGGAGAAGGATATTTTCAAGAGATTCAATGTGTACGTATAATGACAGTATTTAGGGGTGGCCAGACCTCACGGCACAGTTTAGTTCAAATCTAGTTATAAAAACTGTACATCATTTACTGGGCAATGGTTTGTTGAAATCTTCATTAATGATATTGGTGTTTTTCTTGGCTCTAGGATTTGTAAATTTGTTGATGACACTAAGCAGTACAGGATTGTTGATGATGCTAGGGATAAATGCAAAGTTATTCATTTTGGTCAGAGCAGTTTGGCTTTTGATTACTGCATGAATGGTTCAAATCTTGGTTGTGTTGATCAAGAAAGGGATCTAATTGTCATTACTAGCAATCTGAAGCCTTCTAAATTGTGTGCTTTAGCAGCTGCAAGGACAAATGGGATGCTTGGTTTGATTAGAATAAATTTGTGTTTTCTTGGTAGAAAGGTTGTCCTAAATTTGCATAAGCAATTAGTCAGGCCTCACCTTGAGTATGCTATTCAGGCTTGGAGTCCCTTTTATGAGAATGATAAGTTTATTTTGGAGCAGGTTTAGCGAAGAGCCACTAGACTTATTCTTGAAGTAAGGAATTTCTCTTACACATCTACAGTAGGTTGTGAATTCTTGGTTTGACCACGCTTGAGTTGAGAAGAGTATGTGGCGATATGATTCAAGTTCCTATCTGGTAGGGATGCTTTGACTTCCTGTTATTTCTTGCATGTTTCATGAAGCTAATCCTCATGTGACACGTGGTAACAGTTTGAAGTTGACCAAAGAGTTCTCACGGATAGATATTCGGCGTTTTAACTTTTCGCAAAGATTTGTTAATGAGTGGAACGGTTTGACTGAGTGAGTAGTTAGCTCCAATTCTGTTCACAAATTCAAAGTCAACATTGATAAGTTCTTTACTAACTCTGGGCTCTTTGATTTTGTTGTTGTTTTGGTGGTGGTGGTGTTAGTTTGGGCTTTTTATGGGAGGACTCACCCTTCTTAGCCCGTCATCTTGTTATGTTATGTTAAACAATGTAAGATAAAAGTCATTTCATTTAGGGATGACTTATTTGAAGTGGCGGAGAACAGGGATCTGGGCTTTTAGTTCCCAAGTTTTTCTCCTTATTTCCCAGCACAGATGTATGCACACAAATAACTGAGAGATTGGTTTATATTAGGCCCTGGTAACCAGGGGCGGAGCCAGGATAAAATGTCAGGGGGGACAAGTCAAACCAAAGGAAGATGTGATAACGTGTTTTATGAGCAGTTTTGACATGATTAATGGAATATGAATAGGTCAAGGGTGCATTGTCTTATAAGCGGGGAGCAGAGAAAGTCTCTCAGTGAAAGGTTTTCTTTCGATTGGGAAATTATTAACACAAATTTGAAGAAAATTTTTAAATTGGTAAAATCATTAAAAAAAATCGTGAAATTTAGCAACATTTCCCCAAAACTTGAAGAAAACTTATCAAAAATAAAAAATAAAAATTTCTCCGAAAATTGTAGAAAATGGAACGTGAATGAAAGAATTTCCTTCAAAATTAAAAGAGATATCCCAAACATGGAAGAAATTTTCCCCCAAAATTGAAAAAAAATTCCCGAGAATCGAAGTAAAATTGTCCCAAGTTGAAGGAAATTTTCCGAAAATTGAAGAAATTTTACCGAAAATCGGAGAAAAACTGTCCCTAAACTGCTAACAAATTTCCCAAACATTGAAAGGGATATCACAAATATTGAATGAAATTTCCCAAAAATCGAAGAAAAATTGTCCCTAATTGAATCAAATTTTTTGAAAATTGAAGAAAATTTACCAAAAATCGGAGAAAAATTGTCCTTAAACTGCTAACAAATTTTCCAAACATTGAAAGGGATATCACAATTATTGAGGGAAATTTCCCCCAAAATCGAAGAAAAATTGTCCCTAATTGAAGGAAATTTTCCAAAACTTGTGAAAATTTACCGAAAATCGAAGAAACATTAATTTAATAAAATTCCAGAGTATCAACAGCAACTAAACCAACATAGGCTATGCCTAACCTGATTCACATCGTATGATTAGATGATAATGTGAACTTTGACATGCTATTGACAAACAAGATGGCCAATTTTCAAACTATTAAGCATTTTGTGTTATAATTTGTACCGTAGCGCCACCATTTTAACTTAGCATCAGGGCCTTTCCAGTTAGGTTATTGCGAAATAATTATACAAGTCCAAAGTACAGGCGAAAAAAACTGAAATCATTTGATAAATATCGTATGATAATATGAACTTGCTGAAGTACTCTTTGTTCTGTACTTTGGCATAACAATTTTGACTATACCGCCACCATTTTAAGTTAGCATCAGGGTAATTCCATTCAGGGTATTGCGAAATAATATTACATGTCCAAAGTACAGGCAAAACGAACTGAAATTATGTGATGAACAGCGCATGGTAATATGAACTTTGGCGTGTTATTGAAGGATGTTGTGTTTGCAATGCTGGTAAAAAAGGTGTGCTTTGGCATAATGATGTTGACTGCCGCCTTCATTTTAACGTAGCATCATAGTAATTCCACTTAGACTAATGTAAAATAATTATACAAGTTCAAAGTAATGAAACATATTGTAGCCTACTTTCAATTCTGATGGAACAGTTGTCGTATCTTAGTATAACAGTTTTGACTGTACTATACCGCCATTTTAATTTAGCATCAGTATCTTTCCAGTCAAGTTATTGAAAAATATTGATTTATTACAAATTCCGCATAGGCAGAACGAACCGAAATAATTTAATTGGCCTACACATCGTATGATGGTATGACCTTTAAAGTGTGTTTGCAATTCTGGTGGAACAGGCTGTGCTAAAAACTTAGCATTTTAGGATAACAATTTCTTATTATGCATCATGGTCTTTCCATCCAGGTCATTTATATAATTAAAGAATAAATAAGCCTTGCTTTCGTGGGGAGGGTATGTGGGGGAGGGTATGTGTGGGGGAGGGGTATGTGTGGGGAGGGGATGTGTGGGGGGAAGGTGGATGTGTGGGGAAGGGGATGCGTGGGAGGAGGGGATGCGTGGGGAGGGGATGCGTGGAGGAGGGTGATGCGTGGGGAGGGGATGCGTGGGGGGAGAGGGATGCGTGGAGGAGGGTGATGCGTGGGGAGGGGATGCGTGGGGAGAGGGATGCGTGGGGAAGGGATGCGTGGGGAGGAGGTGCGTGTGGGGGGGGGATCGTGGGGAAGGGGATGCGTGCGGGGAGTGAATGTGAGGGGTGGTATGTGAGAGGGGTGCGTGTGTATATACCGTAGTATACGCCCTACTATAAGGAGTCATGAATGATTGTCGTGTGTGCAGGATCCCGAATCCGGTATTTCTGTCCACCCTTCTTTGTCACCATGCATGTTTTGAATGAAGCTTTCATAGATATTTTTCGAAGGTTTCTGTAATGATATTGCAAATAATATGTCATCCGTATTTGCATGGTAAAAAGAAGTTATTCATGAAGCTTCGTGGCCCCATTTCAAACAGTCAATTAGAAATGACAAACCTTTTGAAATAAAAGAGTCACGAAAGGATTCACTATTCAGAGAGGGTACATTTTCTCCAAGGCTCGCGAAGCAGCGAAGTGTCTGTAAGTGCCCTCCATAGTCTCCACTTTCCCGACTGTTGCATTATATAAAAAGATTTCCATTCATTCTTCGTCAGAAGCGGGTTGTCACTTGGCCAGCGTGGGGCATAGGAAGAGCCTGTAGGAAGGGTCTGTATCCTCCTGCAGGAAACTAGCGGGACAAATGCCCACTTTAAAAAGAAGTTTAGGCTTCATACTGTACCTGATGTGGGGTATGTCCCCTCTCGGGTCCTCCTATTTTGTAGATGGTAAAGAAATACGTTTTTAGAAAGAGCAGGTAGGCAAGTTGATTTTGTTTTCAAAATATGATCAATAGTATAAGTCAGGGGCGGAGCCAGGTGGGGTGGAGGGAGGGGGCATGGCCCTCTGAGATTTTTCCGATGATACTTTTTTATCATGATTTTAGTCACGGTTTACGTCAATTTTCTTCAATTTTCGAAAACACTATTCATTCAATGTTTGGGAAATTTCTTTTATACTCGTGCAATTTTTGGAATATTTCCTTCATTTTTGGGTAATTTCTTTCCATTTACGATAAATTTTCATCATTTGTCGGTAAATTTCCTTCAATGTCTGGGAAACGCTTTCAACTTTGGGCGATTTCCTTAATTCTCGTGCAGTTTTCCTAAATTTTCGGATAATTTCCTTTATCAGTTTATTTTGGGGCAATTTTTCTTCGATTTTTGGTAAACTTTCTTCAATTTTGCTAAATTTCATTCAATGTTTGGGAAATTTCCTTCAATTGCGGCAATTTTTCTTCAATTTTTGGTCAATTTTTATCAATGTTCTGGAAATTTCATTCAATGTTTGTGAAATAACTTTCAATCTTTCAAAAATTTCCTTCATTCTCGTGTAACTTTTGGAAAACTTCCTTCATTTAGGGACAATTTTTTTTCAAATTTTCTTCAATTTTCGTAAAATTTCCTTCAATATGTATGATATCCATTTCAATGTTTGGGAATTTCTTTAATTCTTATTCAAATTTCGAAAATTTCTTTCATTTAAGAAAATTTTTGTTGCGATTTTTGGTCAATTTTCTTCATTTTTGGCAAATTTCCTTCATTTTGGAGAATCTTCTTCAATTTTAGGTAAGTCTTTAATTTTTGAGAAATTACTTCAACAGTTCAATGTTTGGGATATTTCTTCTTCGATTTACGATAAATTTGTATCAGTTGTCGGTAATTTTTGTTCAATGTTTGGGAAATTTCTTTCATTTTTGGGAGATTTCCTTCATTCTCATGCAGTTTTCTTCAATTTTCAGACAATTTCCTTTATTTTGGGGCAATTTTTTTTCGATTTTTGGTCCAATTTTTGGTAAATTTGCTTCAATTTTGGAGCAATTTTTCTTCAATTTTTGGTAAGTGTTCTTCAATTTTTGGGAATTTTCCTTCAATGTTTGGGATATTCAATTCTGGGGAAATTTCTTTCATTTTCGTGCCATCTTCAATTTTCGGAAAATTTTCTTCATTTTTGGCGCAATCTTTCTTCGGTTTTGGTAAATTTTCATTAATTATCGAGAAATGTTGCCAAATTGTACTAAAATTTTCAACGATTTTACCAAAATTTCCTTCAATTTCTTGTTAATAATTTCTCCATTTTCCCTATCTAGAGAAAACCTTTGAGGGAGGACCTTTCTCGCTGCTTTCCGCTTATAAGACCGTGCACCCTTGTCCCAATATATTCCATCAGTCCATTAATCGTGTCAAAACTGTTCATAACACACGTTATCACATCATCCCTTGTTTGGTTTGGCTTGGCCCTCCTGGCATTTTATCCTGGCTACGCCCCTGAGTATAGTTCAGGCAGTACAAGTCTAATATCGCTTAGACCATGTTAATTTCCGACCTAACAGCAAATCATTTTTCATTTCAAAATGTGTTTTCAGGCGAAATGACGAGTAATTATCAGGCACATTAAAAACACTGAAAATTAAGCCGAAAATAGCACATCAAAAATACCAGTACAGAAAACGACAAATTTAATTTGTATTTTGTCGAGCGCCAACCATTTTGATTTTGGGGGGAATTCCACCGATGGTATTGCAACATAGTTCGCGGAATATTAAAAATGTGAAAATAATTGCGCAATTGCTCTTATGATTTTGTACGATGCATCACCGTATAGTGTATCTTATAGAAATGCCTTATCTGTGCAAAGCAACGTCAACGAGGTTAATGTTCATATTATAACGTCATTTTGGAAATGATCCAAAATTGTTTGAATGGAAAACAATCGATATTTAAAATGCTGAGGGAAATTGCCGTCATGAACGTTACATACACAGTGTCCACCCTCAAGCTGTTGTGCCTGTAGACCTATTTTATTTTTGATTTTGTGCACAGTACAGACGCCATTAGGGGTGAAGGGCAGTAGGAATGCATTCTTTTCAATGGGATAAATCCCCGTCATGGGCGGCTAATACTGTAATACACACATGCTTCAATTGTATGACTATTTTGAAAGAGATCATTTCTTGCCTACCAATGTGTCCTCCAATAATTTAATAGAGTAAATCATTTTTAAGTATGAGTCTTAATCGATTTTTTTTTAAATTAAGAAATAAATACAAAATGGTGAAAGATGGTCTCCGCAATGTTCTTTGGAAAACTTGCTGAATTTTTCAGCTACTACAGAATTCGATTTTTTTTTTTGATTCACCCCATCTGAAAATCTGAAGAAAGCTCCCAGCTGGTGTATTTCCAATTGTGTGAAATCTAGGAAAATACAAACAAGGGAATATGGAGATTGTGGTCGGTGCCAGTCCACTGGTCCGAAGGCCGAATAGTTCAAAAGCCTAATAGTCCGAAGAATAAATAGTCCGAAAGAAAAGGTCCACTAGTCCGAAGGTCCGAAGGTTCGATAGTCCGAATTACCCTAATCCTGAACCTTTGGACTATTGGGCCTTCGGACTAGTGAACCTCCGGACTAGTGAACCTTCGGACAATCGGACTAGTGGGCCTTTTCTTTCGGGCTATTAAATCTTTGGACTAATAGGCCTTTGGACCAGTGGGCGGACACCCTCTGACCATTGGATACTTTCATATTAGTCGCCCTTTAATCATGGTTGGGACGGGGCCTGGGCGTTTAAAGGATATTTTTGAATGTTTGAAATCAAGATGAAGCCCAAACTGAATGCATTGACAAACTATAGGGCCTTTGGGGCTCTGGCGTTGGGCCCATAGTGTTTACCCTCCCTAATGTTGCACTACTGTCTGATTGCAGGTACGGATGCGCCTTGAAGCTGAAAGCCTTTGCTAGCAGCTGTTCCTGTGCTGTAAACTATTAAAACCGACCAATGCCGCAGTCAAGAAGTTGACTTCCCAACACACAACTCCGCCATCACCAAGGCACTGTGACGATGACGTGTTAAAAACAAATGCATTTCTTCAAATTTAAACAGCAATCTTAGCTATACAAATATATTACTGTCGACGTATTTGAAATTTGCACTTCGATTTCACGGAATGGAATATTCAAGCAAGAAAGAGGAACATTCTTTGAACCAACCTTTGTGCCTTTTTATCAATGTGAGGGGATAACCGGTTTTATTTTTGAGGAGTAATTACGCAGGCTTTGTATGGTAAGCATATATTATCAATTGTATACTCTTAACAGTTCAAACAATAGCTGCACTCGAAAGTAGCTCGAGAGCCATTGGATATCGTTACAACATACAGACATACACAACACATTGAAATAAGTATGAAATATTGTCTGAATGTACTGTTGGATAGACTAGATGACATCACAAATAGATAAGGAAATCAATGGCGAATCCAGATAATTATTTTGACACAATATCTGAATATAAACAAATCTACAATCCCCGACAAAAGTAAAATGACACAAACCCGCTGCCTTCCTCAATATTGACATTTTTGCTGGCAACATTAAAAAGGCAGGGGGTGGGGGGGTGAGGGTGCGCTTGCAAATTTATGTATAAACGTGAATCTTGTGTTTTTGTCATTAATTTTGTCGGGGATTGTAGCCCTTCCCCACCAATTCCCCCTTCTTTTGTGTATTTTCAACACTCGTTTCGACCCTCAAATTGAACAAGAATCACGCGAAATGTGTATGTCATCACATAGGCCTACATTTAATTTTGCTGTTGGAGAGGATGTGTAGATGTGACCAGGAAAACCGCTGGCAGAGCTGCTCCAACCCCCAATTGGCGTATCATTTTCTTTAAAGCAATGGAAGTAGTGTAGTCTGATAGTTGAGATTCTGTCCATAGAAATTGCAATTTCGGCTGCCCTTTCATATTTCAGTGTCCTCGCGGGTTGATATACATTTCCGTATATGGGGAATAGAATGGAAATGCATATCACACGCACAACCATCCAATTCTAATACACCTGAATGAAATATGACCATATTCAATACAACTCAATGATATGGTGCATACAATTTAAAATTTTGAACTCTTTGATATTCAAGACCATTTAGAATATACCATATTCCATAACTGCAGGACTGCAGGAAGAGAGGGAAAGGGTGTGGTATTTATCCCCAGTCAGCAAAGTAAAGTGTAGGGCTTGCAGCCCACACATTTTGAGGGCAATAGGATTTTTGCTTTCACCAAATAATCATAAATAATTTTCTAACTATATATAGCAAGTAATTTTCTAAATCTTATGTCATACCTATCTTGTTTATTCGCAAGTGAGAAGTGAGGGTTTAAAGCTGTGGAACTCACTAAACAGAAATATTGTAAAACTTTAATCAGTTAATTGGTTTTAAGGAAAAGCTTATGATATTTCAACTGAATCCTTATGAATTAACCCAATTTTAAATTACAAAAGCTATTTATTTTCTTTCAGTGAAAATAAGGTTCAGATCACAGTATTTTTGCACAGAAAGAACAGTATGTTGGTTTTAGTGTGATCTATATTTTGCATAGGTTTTTCTTGTGAAGGAAATTAGGTGGGTAGTGTATACCTTTGAAGGCATGCTTGCGAAATGTATGTGCCTTCTTGCGAAAAATCAAACGAAAAAATATAACACGAGGGTATATGGAGAGTCTGCCCAAGTGCCCCCTCGTTAAGTGATTGTGACCCCTTGCGAAAAGTTCTGGCTACGGGCCTGGCTTTATCTATTCCCAAAATAATTGTTTCATTTACAACCTGGTTGTGACGGAAATTGAAGAATCCGTTATCGTATCCTCTTTATATAGTTAGAGAAACCGCAATAATAAATATCTGGTCAACCAACGAACCTCAACTAGCAAGCTCACACCAAGCGGGACCAGGACTGGCACCGAGGTTCGTAAACATACATCAGTTTTTCCTTTATCATAGTCATACGTCATACCAGGATTTTTATCATACAAGGCAGCGTGTGGGATATTATGTTGGAAGGGGTGGGGGTTAGTAGGGTTGATATATTGAGGTTGATATAGAGATGGGAGGGATACGGAGATATATTGGTAGGGATCGATGGAACAGAGATTGCCATGGTAATATTGGTGGGGAGGGTTTCCACGGAAGTGTGGCTGGGCTGCTGCTAGTAGAAGGTGATTGGAAGTGGGGCAACGGAAAATGGCATGAGAAAGGTGTGGGTGGGTTAGGAGGTGGGGGACAAAATTTCGCTCAATAAATATCTTATCATCGATATTCAAGATGATTTTGTCAGCCTTTCGAAATATTTTACCAAGACAACCAAATATGAGCTCGTAAACAGTAGGTTGAGACCCGGAGCCCTAGACTAAAACTCACCATGTGTTACTTGTAGTAATGTTGAAGTAGGTATCATGAGTTTAAAAAAAGAGAGCGACATATAATATACTACTCGCAGATAACTTTTGTATTTCCTTTTGAAGAGCGACATTAACTTGACGGGTGCCACCGATTCGAAAAGAACAAATAATTGTGTAATTTTTTAAAAGAATACTACGTAGTACGTCAATTCAGATAATAATTGTGGCGACCAGGGTTTAATTAGCTAAGTTGGTCGAAATATTGATGAAGATCTTTGAGATCCGCATGTTTATGGGTCCATGACTAAAACAGAAAGGCCAACCAAATGGATTTAGATAGCTTTGTTGGTTGCAGATTATTTCAAATGTATCATCACAAAGTTCATATTGAAGTGAATTTCAATTTTGTTGACATAAGTTTGGTGTAAAAGTTTCACAGGAATTTTCCCCGTGATTATTATCTTTATATTTTAATCTACATGATAGAGGACTAGTAAAGAAACAACTTGGTGTAAACACCATGTTGATATCTTATTCTTTTTTGTTTGAGTTATCACATTTCAGAGATTTTAGATGTGTTGAAGAGTAAGCATACAGTGTTAAGTGTTATATCAGTACTTGCATAACGGTGGTATATCAGTACTTGCAGAACGAAGGCAATTGTTATGCATTTTCTTGAAAATTAATTACCTCTTTCTAAAATATTCAAACCATTTTTTCTTCAAATTATTGAGATGGGGTGTGACATGCATTTTACAAGAACAGGCTCAGCCCGTCTGCATGTCGTTATACATTGGTGAAGTCTTTGATATGTAATAACTCTTAAACGGAATAAGATGTCAGCATGGTTTTCTTCACCAATTTTTTTCACGGTAATTTATCTTTAATGAATATAGCTGATGCAACCTGTATGCATTTAATGGTTACGTAATTCCAAATATGAATCAAAATAAGAAGAAAATATCAAATTGTATTTTAGATCGCCCGCAATAGCATCTTTGACAAGTTATTCGTCTGCGAATACTTCAAAGGTTTGTGTTACCTCTTTTCTTATAATAAAAAATCTGATTTCAGCGTTTGTTTGTTTGTTTGATCAGACAGTCAGATGGCAATTTTATGTCAAATGCTTTCATTTTTTTTCACTTTTTGGAGGTTTCTTTCATATCGAGACCCAGCTGGTTTTGAGTTATATCCTATTGACTTGAAGGCACTGCACTAGCTGACTAACGCCTTAGAACTGAGGTATTAACAACGCGTAAAAATAGAAGAAAAAGACATCAAATGTATAGACATCTAAACTGCTAAATATGGATGGCAAAGACTTCAGAAATGCATTTATTTTTAGATTTTTGTACATTTTCTACTTTGGAAAAGCTCAAAAACGACCAGTTCAAATTGTATTTCACAAAACTAAAACAAACAATACGATATAAGTTGGGATTGTATAGGCACTGCAATAGGAATGAACATCGAGCATGGGTTTGTACGAGATTTGTAAGTCAATTTCATTTTTGTCAATACGTAAAACCTACAATAACTAATGCTGCGATAAAAAAAAAAACAAAAAAAAAAAAACAACCGAAAACGTTGAATAATTTTCAGCTTCTTTTGTAGGTATGAGGATGACTACGGGCGATGGGTAAGGAAACATGCTTTATTCCCGTTGTGAGGTAAAATTGCATGGGGAGTTATTAAAATGAAATTGAAATAAATTGTCAAATGAAAGGATATTTACTTAGTAAATGGTAAGTATCAGAAGTCTACAAGTGATTTCCTGATGAACATTAATGTTCGATGGAAACATAATTTAACTGTTCAATTTTACGACTCAAAATGTTTGGTGGTCAATCCCTCTCTTCCTACACTCATGAAGATAAAGAACGTAGCTTATATCCTGAACAGGATACATCTAACTGATGAAAATTTCTTCTTATATAATGAGAACATTTGTGTTACCCCCATTTTGTAAACCTCAATTTTAAAATTATTTTCTTGTCTATATCTTTAATAAATGCTTAAGCAAAACCGTATCATCGACATCTATCTACCTACTGTGGTGTAGCGGTTATCATAATGTCTACAGACCACGAGGTCCTGGGTTCAAGCCTTTGTTGGATAGACACGCCAGTGCACCACAACTGGTTATCAAAGGCCGTGGACATTGACTTGGTTGTCGAAATTATGTCTGTCCGTACGTCGCACCTGTGTTCTTGTCCGGGTCGTATTAAGCGTTTCGTGGTAGCATTGTTACTATCATAACCGAATACGCAGGCGACGACCCCGTCATTGTAATTGTGTGTTCACTCGTCGTCGTCGTATCATCGACAATGATATCATTACAATGATTTGTTTTGAAAAAGAATTGCCTCGTCTGATTGAAAAAAGACGTATTCTCCCCGCAGAAAAGCTCCTAGATGATCACGGAAAAGACTTCAGGTATATCTTCCTTCTCAAAAGTTTTGTATTTAGATATAAGATATTTGAAAGTATGATATACTGATGAACTATATAATTATATGAAATCTGTGAAATTGTTAATATTTTGGAAAGAGTTATTTTACATTTTACAATTGTTTTGATAATTGCGAAATGTGTGATTTTAGGTAGTTGTGTGGAAGAGGGGTGCCCAGCCCTTTTGTAGGCTAACTTATGAAGGATGTCCAGTCTGTATTTTCAACAAATTGCTTTGACTGTTATTTTTAATCACTTTGTAATTCGAAAGTAGTTTCCTTAGCGACAATAGTGTTTTGATAAGAAAATGTACAATGACAACGAATGTTGAAAGTCAAGAAGTGGCTAAGAGCAAGAAGCCGAGTGAGACTTTTCAGTTGTTACATACACAAATAAAAATAGGACATTTCTGAAGTCATTGCTGTGAGCTCATTGTAACCGATTGGTGGGCATTCTATCAATAAGGTATACACAAGGGTGTGTGTGTGTGTGTGAGCATGCATGGGGATATGTTATATACCGGTAAATCGTTGTGTTAAATTTGAGTTTTGATAGTGATTAATTAAATAGTTGTTGTTCTGCTGTTGTTGTTCTATCTGTCACGTATATTGTGTTCAAAGGCGAGTGCAATAGTTGGGGTCTAGACTCCTTGGATAGGTGTGGTATGAAACGTTAATTCATATTTCATATATTTCTTTTTGGCAGGATTGAGGGCTAGATCTTTTAATGTTTGGCCCCCATTCCGCCACTCTTATTTGTTGATTTATATTATAATGTATAGTGTAAAGTTTTATTATCATATTTTTAATTTGTGCTCTTTGTTATCGTGCTCATGAGTGGATCCAGATAATATTGTGCCATAAGGCGTATAGTTGTTTTTTGCCATTAACAACTGTTTTCGGAATGTTCCAAACCAAAATATCCGAGATATCAATCGTACTCAGGCTTTCCATCCCACATTATCATATTAATATATTCCCCCAAATTACTTGCCAGTCGGTATCATTATTACCAATTCTTATATCGTTGCCCACCTTCTTAAAACTATCTTTTCAAAATGAAAATGTGGCAGAAATTCGGAACATGGTAGATTTCGATACAGAAAATAGGAAAAATTAAAAAATTAGTTCAGTTGTTTAGCAAGTGTATCTGTATGAATGAGGACTTTCAAACAAACAAAATGGTGAAAAACCGTTCAAAATTTCTAATCCGTTAAGGAGATATTCAAGTTTAAAGCTCTCCCTTATCTTGTAGATATGTCTAGTGTTGTAAGTCTATATGGAAGAGAAGTGCCTTTATCCTCACCTTCTTAACAATTGTTGATGCTTTTTTAGAAAATTTAACTTCCTATTTCAATTATTTTTCCTCGAAATTTCTTCAGGTGGTCAGTAATAGCTATCATTTAAAAAAATTAGTTCAGTTGTTTAGCAAGTGTATCTTGTATGAATGAGGACTTTTAAACAAACAAAATGGTGAAGAAACCGTTCAAGTTTTTAATCCGTTAAGGAGATATTCAAGTTTAAAGCTCTCCCTTATCTTGTAGAAATGTCTAGTGTAGTAAGTCTATATGGAAGAGAAGCGCCTTTATCCTCACCTTCTTAACAATTGTTAATGCATTTTTAGAAAATTTAACTTCCTATTTCAATTATTTTTCCTCGAAATTTCTTCAGGTGGTCAATAATAACTATCATTTAAAGATTCTGTGTACTACTTTCCTGTCATATCCAATGGTTTTTAAAACACAAAATTATACAAAATATGATAAAATACATGACGACTTTGAGGAATCTGAGGCAGTGACATCACAAGTAGACTGATTTCAGTTGTTTCTACGCAAAAATACCAAACTTCAAGCTGAAATATCTCCTTAACGGAATAAGATTTTTGAATGCTTTTTGCACTTTTTTGTTTCTTTTGAACCTCTTTCATATAAGATGGACTTGCTTGACCCCTAAACTATTTTTTTAATCTGTAGCTATACGCCATAGCGCTATCTATTCCATAAAACAATTGTTTTACTTAAAACCAGGTTTTGCCAATATTTGAATAATCCGTTATCGAATCCTCTTCATGCGTGTAAAGAAACCGCAAAAATGGCGTATAAACCTCCGGTCAACCGACGAACTTCAACTAGCAGGCGCACACCAAGCGAGACAGGCACGAGGTTCGTGAACATTTTTGAACATATACACCTGCTTTCCTTCATTATACATTGAACCAGGAGACGCCATTTTGAAAATTCATCTCGCTGCTCATGGCTGAATGAGTTATTATTGGCATATGTGGGGATTTGGTTGTGAGTGAGCTGGTGTGGGAGTAGTCAGATAACATCTCACTGTAGTATACGCTATAGCCACTACAAGGCTGCTATATACAAGCAGAAAAATATTGCTTTGCAAGTAGTGCCTAATGAGTGAGGTGTTTATCTCACTAGTATGGGAGCGGCAGTGGTGGCGCTACGGTGGAAAGGGGGAATTTCCCCACGAGATCTCTTCCCCAAAGAAGTTACATGTTTTGTTTGATTTATGTAGGCCTTTGCCCCGTGAGTCAAAACTGCCCCTCTCTTTCCCCAGCATAAAATCATGGCGCCGTTACTGGGAGGTTAGGGAGATGATATTGGTAGTCTGGAAGAGAGGTTGCCATGATAATACGGTTGGGGAAGGTGGAAGTGCGGTAGGGGAGCAACGGCGTGAGAAACTTGTGGATGGATTAGGAGTTGGAGACCAATTTCAAACAATTAAAATTCATGCCATTAATATTCAAAATGCTTTTACCAACCTTTTGAAATATTTAACCCCAAAACCAAATATTAGTTTGTAAACAGTAGGTTGAGACCAGGGGCCCGAGACTGAATCTCGTCATGTTTTACTTGTAGTATAGGCCTAATGTAGGAGTTTACATTTAACATAACTTTTGTATCTCTGTATGAATAACCTGAGATTGCGGGAGGGTATATAGAGATAATTTTGCACTGAGTATTGCTGTCATTGGGGTTATAATCCTTGACTCAAATAAATAGTAATAAGTCACCAATTGATTTAGATTGCTTTGATGTTTGCAAGTTACATCAAAAATATCATCACAAAGCTCATGTTGAAATGATAGAGGACTATTAAAGAATCAAAATTGTGTAAAAACCATGTTGATATCTTATTACGGCAGTCCGTTTTGGATTTTTTCTCTCAAAATTTTACAATTGTGAGGAAAAGTGACCTTACAGCTGGACAGTGCAAAGTTTAATTTCACACATGCAGATCCAACAGTCCAAGACAAGTGTTATTAATTTTTTGGAAATTCGTTACCTCTTTCTAAATTATTGGATCCAATCTTTCTTAAATCATTGATGTGGGGGTAACGTTTTACAAGAAAATGCTTTGCCCATCTGCTCATGTACCCTACGCCCTAAATAAAACAAAAATATATTTGGCATTTTAGATCTACAAGTATGACATCGCACTGCATGTATACTACACGGATCTCTTTTCAACACAGGTGAAGTTTTTTAAAGGTAAATAAATCCTAAACGGAAACATACATCAACAAAGATTTTTCACAATTTTGTTTCATTAGGAGTCCTTTATCCTTTAACCCTTACTCTACCAGCACTGTTTTGAAAATGCGCTCGGGAGGCGGGGCCAAAGACGGGGCACCCAAAACGGCGATAATATCGCCGCGTGGTTGAGTAAGGGTTAAATGATTCAAAAGGAATTTTCCGTTTTCAAAAATGTGTCACCTCCCTCAGACGGACTGGGTTAAAATTCCATCGGTCGAGAGGCAACAAGACGGATTGAACGGTGGATGCTGAGCTCCTGGTGAGCCGCTCCAGCGGTGTTTACGCTTTGTCACATATTAGACACTATTCTGAAGCCGAGGGCGAAACAGAGCGAGGGCGCATCGGTCATTGGCCGACTGGCCAGTTTGTCCCTGACCCCAATGGTTTTGGCTACGTATAATTCAAAGTATGAATCGAAATTATCAGAAATTATCAATTTTCAATTTTAGATCGCACGCATCGACATCGTTGGCAAGTTATTCGTCTGCGAATACTTCAAAGGTTTGTTCTATCTCTTTTTTATGATAAAAAATCTTGACGTCAATGTTTGATCTGATGGCAATTTTATAAGAAAGGCTTTAAATTTTCTCAATTTTTGAATGTTTTTTCATATCGGGACCTTTTGGCTTCAATACTTATTCTATAGACTTGAACAATTCACGCTGGTCTTCACCGTGAAATTGAGCTACTAATTAGACGCTTGTGAGATTTTCATACAACGTCAAATATAAAGACATCTAGGCCTAAATATGGAACACAAAAACTTTAAAACGTTCAGAGAAATGTTTGCCCAAAGAAATTGAATAATAATTGTGAAATACATCAAATTCACTAATTTCGAGAATGTGTCATGACATTATGTTTGTGTGCTATTATAAACTTTTATGTGGTATTTGTCTTTGATATGGGTTAAAAATAGATCGTGATGGATCTTGAGTTAACGATTGAAATTCATGCAAAACCCTATCATGCACGGGTTGAACTCATTTCAAACTTCAAATGACCTTAAGTGACTTTGACCTTAAATGCAAAATTATTGCATTGAGGGTGGATTCTTGCATATTCAAGAGATCTGGACGTGTCGAGCCCACATTAGATACATTGCTTTAAATGCTATAATAACAGAATATTAGCAAACATTTCATTAAATTGTTTAAACAATGACAATTTAATAGCGTTTTAAAGACCCAGTCTTGTTTCAAAACAAATCGCGATAACGTCAGTAAGTACATGACAGTATATATATATATATATATATATATATATATATATATATATATATATATATATATATATATATATATATATATATATATATATGTATATATATATATATATATATATATATATATATATATATATATATATATATATATATATATATATATATATATATATATATATATATATATATATATATATATATATATATATATATATATATATATATATATATATATATGTATGTGTGTATGTGTGTGTGTGTGTGTGTGTGCAAAATAATATTGTCTGTATATGTATGCATGTATATATGTGTGCATACATTTCATGTATGCATACATTTCATGCATGCATACAATTTTATGCATGTATACATGCATGCATGTATATGCATATATATATATATATATATATATATATATATATATATATATATATATATATATATATATATATATATATGTACAAACATATATATATATATATATATATATATATATATATATATGTATATATTGATTTATATATATATATATATATAGATAAATATATTATATATATATATATATATAAAATATATATATATAAATATATATATATATATATATATATATATATATATATATATATATATATATATATATATATATATATATATATATATGTATGTGTTTGTGTGTGTGTATGTAAAATAATAATTGATACTTGAATTGCCAACATGATCATATTACAATTATGAATTTTTGAAAGCCCGGCTACTTCGTCACTTCAGACGAAGGGAGCAGGGCTTGTATTATTGATATAGATATATTATATATTCTGTTCTGTTATATTCTAATGTATTGTATTGTATTATACTATACTATTGTATACTATACTATACTATACTATACTATACTAAATTAAATTAAATCAAAATATATTATATTCTATTATATTATAATATATTATATACTATGCCATGCCAATCCATTTCAATCCGTCCAATCTTAAGGTAATGTATTATTTTATACTATAATATACTATACTATACTATACTATACTATACTATACTATACTATACTATGCTATACTATACTATGCTATGCTATACTATACTATACTATACTATGGTATGTTACATATTATATTATTACGTTACATTATATTATATTATATTATATCATATTATATATCATATCATATTATATTATATTATTTTATTATATTATATTATATTATATTATATTATAATAATCTTATATTATTATATATTATATTATATTATATTATATTATATTATATTGTTATTATATTATATTATATTATAATATATTATATCATATCATATTATATTATATTATATTATATTATATCATATCATATCATATTATATTATACTATATTATATCATATTACATTATATTATATTATGCCATATTATATCATATTATATCATATATTATAATATCATATATTATAATATAATATATTATTATATTATATTATATTATATTATATTATATTATATTATACTATATCATATTATATTAAAGTATAGTATAGTATAGTATATTATAGTATATTATATTATATTATATTATATTATATATTATATGTTATATATTATATGATAATGTATTATTATATTATGTTATATTATATCATATTATATTATAGTATATTATATTATATCATATTATAGTATAGTATAGTATAGTATATTATATTATACTATGTTATGTTATGTTATATTATAATATATTATATTATATTATATTATATTCTATTATATTATATCATATCATTTTATATTATATTATATTATATTATATTATATTATATTATATCATACTATATTATACTATATAATATTAAAAAATATATTGATTATATTATTTATGCATTATTGATATAGTGTGGAATATGATCGAAGGAGGAGCGTACATCAGTTGGTTGAAATTTCAACTAATTGAAAAAAAATGAATTGTAATTATTATGTCATTATGCCAAGATTGCTCCTTCAAATCGCACTCATCAATTTACATATTGTATGTGACTTTTGTGATGCATACATGGCGACCTTGGTAATTTCTTTTGTAAATCATTTGTGTTTCAAGTCATTGATAATTCTTTGAAACTATGACCAAACATTTTGGAGTCTTCGCCAAACTCTTGATAAAATGTTTGCAGGAATAGACTTTGCCATCATCATAAGTGACTTAAGATTTAGATAAGAAAATTAAAGATTGACGTAAATATTTGAAGCTCTCTGCCCAGTCATAGAATATGCACCAATTGAAAACTGATCAAACTTCGATCAACGATTATGAAAAAACTACACTTTTTAGGTTCAAGAACTAATCTGGTCAGATTTGAATGCTCTTTTAATGAAAAAAACAATATTGCTTCACGTCCATAGATTTTAAGCAAAGGACTCAGAGAAACATTTTCGAGAGATATTTTTCCTGTTTAGCTAGTCGTACCATATTTTGATTACTATCGTTGCGAAAAACAGCCGCCCAAACATCGAATAGACACCCTCACATGCGTCTGGTTTAGATATACTGTCCTTGTTTTGACATAGTGACAAATGTTTAATACAGTGGAAAAGCTTTCTTCTTCGTTTCGACATAGTGGCGAGTAGGTTTAAAGCCTTATTACTTTGGAATTAAACATTGTTAATTGCACAATCATCACAACGTCAAAAACAAAAACCCCTTTGGCACATTTGCCACCATGTCAAAACAGGGACGAAATTATTGACTGACAAATGACAACCACAGGAAGCAGAAGGGGTATATAGAGGGAGGGGGTGGGGGGATTCCCCTAAGCATTTTGCTTTCTTGTATGTTCCATGTTGAGAGGTAAAATTTGATGGAAAATTATTTAAATAATTCAAAGTAAACTGAATTATTCAAATAATTCAAAGTAAACTGATAAGTAAAATTATGAGTTACTAGGCAAACGGTATACATCAGAAAATTAATAGGTGAGTTCCAGAACAGCAGTGATATTTAGTATGAGTATATCTAAACGTAATATACCTGTTCAAATTTCCGCTTGCAAACGGGAACCGCTAGAACTTTCTGAGAGGTGACTCTCCCTACGCTCCTGATGACTAGTAACTTATTACTGAAATGGCTAGATGAGACTGAAAAAGAAATGCTTCTCCCATACTTGAAATATTTGTTTGATCCATCATAACCTAAGTATGGGCAATATTTTCCTTTTCAACTGTTGATATTTCAGCCTATCAATACCAGTGCCGATGGAAGCGGTAAATTGAGCTATTTTGAAAAGGAACTGCATTATTCCATTAAAGAGAAGAGACCCCACAATGCATGGAAGATTCTTGACGAGCACGGGAAAGTTTCAGGTACATACTGCTTATTTTTCTTGTCTGCCAGTTTTTAAGAATATTGGAAAATTATGAATATAGTTGTGTTCAAAGTAAAGCGTGTATGTGTGTGTGTTTAGGTGAGGATGTAAAGGGGAAAACATTGACATTAGTACACTTCCTTAGGTAAGAAATAATATGCTGCGAAATAATTATTTCCTATGAATGATTATTAACATCCGTTCATCTTGCATGCAGTACTACTGGGGATTGTAAGTATTATCAATACAACTTTAACAGCTATATAGATATCAGTAAAAAAAATGTAAATGAGAGACTAGGCCCGCCCATTCGTACATTATGAAGGACGTTCAATCGGAATTTTCAAACAATTGTTTAGATTGATTTTAAATTGATTTTGAATGTTTGATCATTATATTGTGCTGTGTGTGAGGAAGCGCATATATGGTACCATGGCAACAAATGAGGAAATTATACCTCAGAATTCAATACAAAATCTTGGACCTGTTTAGAGGAAGAGACCGAGTGGAAATTTTCCTTATTCAAAGAAAAACATTTAGACAAGTATAAGTCTAATGTTGTGAGCACATCGTAATCGGTTGATAGGATATCAACGACACGTGTGTTCATACCTACTATATAAAACAGCTTGCTTATTGAGCTATTCAGAACTAATTAGGATGGCGTTCTTTTTCATTATCTATGTAGCGCATATACATCAATCTCGAGAAAAACTTGGAAAAACCTATTTCATCTTTGTTTCCCTTGCAGTGAAGCTTCCATACAAATAGCAATAGAATCAGCAATACAAATGTCTTTCGAATTACAATTCATTGATCGTTTGATTAAACTTCAGTCGACAGCTGGGCAAAATGTGTGGCAGTCAGAGCAGGTATGCCTAATTAACACGTAAACAAAAGATACCATTTACTTATCCTCAAAGTTGCCTATCAATACTTGCGAAATGCCACCAGATCTTATGTTTTTGGTTCCGATGCGATAGCATCAGGAACCTATGCGATTATGATGGCGTGTGTGTGTGTGTGTGTGTTTGTTTGTGACAGCCAGCTCGTAAACGCGATATCTCAAGAACAGTATCCTGAATTAACATATGTTGTACACAGATAGCCCATGGTCAGTAGATGTGCCCTATTGTTTTTGATGGTAATGTCATGCATATTAATGAGTAGGCGAGGCTAAATGTAAAAGTCTTGAAATGTTCATATTTTTGTTTTGTTTATATTTGGTATAATTATGATGCTAGCTGCTGTGTACATATTTATGATGTAAAACGTTAGATTTCTTTAATATGCATAGTAGGTGAGGCTCAATCTGATTTTGCTGAAAAGAGCTTGTAAACACGGTATCTCAAGAACAATAAACTGGATTCATGTCATATTTAGTACACATATATCCCATGGTCCGTAGATGTGCCCTATTATTTTTGATGTTGATGCCATGCATATTAATGAGTAGGAGCGGCTTAATGTGAAAATCTTGAAATGTTCATATTTTAACAATCGCACTTCTTGTTTCATGTATGGTAAATAATGATGTTAGCTAGGTGTGTACGTGTTCATGGTATACAAACGCGAGGCATATTAATGAATGGGCGGGGCTTAAATTGCAATTTTGAAAAAGTGATAAGTGAGCAACTGTCTGACTGTATATCTATTTTGCATCATATTGGGCGTGATAATATTGCTGGTTATTGTGTACATGCTTATGTTATTAACAGTTGTCATTAATATGCAGGGTGGGTTTGGCGTAATCATATGTGAAAGTGCTAAATGATATAAATACCACATCTCATGGGGTATATCGGATTTATGCCACATGTGGTACATAGATACAAATAGATATGTATGTACGTATATATGCATACATATGTCTGTAAATATGTTGTAATGTTATGGTAGTGATGTCATGAACATTAATGAGTAGGCGGGGCGTACTAAAAAATCTTGAAATAGGATAATTGAGCGACCGGTTTTTGCATCATACTTCCTATGATAATGTTGTTAGTTACTGTGTAAATGCAAATGTTCTCAACCTTTTTATTGATCTGCATGGTGGGTGTGGCTGATGAATGAATATCATGGAACAAATATTTAATGATATGCAATGACATGAAGTTGATATACGACTTACAAACCAATCAGCTTATGAAAAAACCCATCGGAACCACAAAACATTTTGGTTCTGGTTGTTATACTTTATCAGGTTATAGGCAAGGTGAAAATATAACTTCATCTCAAACAGGTAATGGTATCTATTCATGTTCTTTCGCTCCATTGTAAGTTGCACTATGTTCTGATATATGTATTTGTGTTGCATTCATTATGAAGCTGTACTTTTTCCTGAATGTTTTAATTAAGTACGCATCTGCAGGCGTTTTCATGTTCCACATATTCAAGGTGCTATATTAAAGAGCTAAGGATTAAAAAACTAGATATCCTTCTCTTACATCACAGGGGGATTGTCGTTTTGCTGATAAATTGTCCCTAGGAACATATACAATACATTAAATTCCATCTATGACAAATA